>PYUH01001171.1:13101-48604 GCA_016808085.1 Suaeda aralocaspica | reverse complement strand
AAGTCCATCAAAAATCAGGGAGAATATATCGAGTTATATGGCGGGATTTTTGAAAGATTTTGACGATTCTGGGCAACGTTGTCAATGGTGTTTTTCGTGTTGTTGTGACTTGTCAACTTCAGTTAGTTAGTTGGAAATATGTCCTTAGATTTGTTTCTCGAATATCTAAGATTTAGGCTAGAAATCAGATTACAATATATGGCGCAAATTGTATCCGTTTCGTAGAGATTTGTTTTGTTACCTAACTTAGTTTGTTATACCATAATCTAGGGTAGTTAGGATTTGTTTAGGATATTGACATATTGTGTGATATGTTTAGCTATAAATAGGATGTAAAATACTCAATAAAATTCAGATTAGATATTGAAAACACATTGTTTCCGTTTTTTATTGTTTCACGTAAGTAACAAATTTTGTGAGGTTTCTTGTGAGGAATTCGATTGAGTGAGTGGTGCTTTGAGCTTTATCTCACGTGAGGATAGTTTAGGATTTGAGGGTGCTTGGCTTTAATCAAATTCTATTAATTATTCGCCTTAGAACTCAAATTTTGTGTGCGTAGCTTATCAAATTTGTGCTCTAAGTTTATCTTGGTGTGAGTGGCGTTTGATTATAACAATATTCACATCAACTTTTGGTGCTTTCATTGAGAGATTCGTCAATCTCAAGGCTGTCATCATCAATTCTCATGGCTCAAGAGGTGGAGACGAAAATCCACAGATTTACGAAGGGTTTGAGCTGGGCTCAAGCAAAGAGTTACGTATGCAAGGGGAGATTGACGAGTTAAAGGCTCGTTTAGAGGAAGTCTTAACAATCATGGCTTCTACCAAGAAAACTCCTACTAAATCTAAACAAGATGGCTCATCATCAAGTCAAGTGAGCAAGAAAGTGCGAGAAGTGTGCGTAAACCAAGGAAGGGATACTCATCAAGTTCTAGTGACGATGAGGAACCTAGATCAAGGCACAAACGCAGGGAAAGATGAGGATGATGATCGAAATCTTAAACTCGAAATCCTGAGTTAATGGAGGTATGGATCCTGAAAAATTTTTAGATTGGATTCGCAGAGTTGAGAGGATTTTTCGTTACAAAGGTATGATGATCATAAGTCCTACAAATTGGCGAACTAAACTCACTTCCTATGCAAGTCTATGGCTTGAGGGTTACAAAGAAAAGGGAAAGGGTAGGTCGAAGATCTCTTCATGGTCTAAATTAAAGAGGGAGATGAGGAAACGTTTTGTTCCTCAAGATTTCGAACAAAACAACTTCATTAAGATGCATACATTGAAGCAAGATAGAAAATCCGTTGATAATACATTGTGGAGTTCGAAAAATTGATCATGGTTTGTGATTAGAAGAAAGGAGGACCACAAAGTGGCTCGTTTTGTGGCTGGTCTAGATGACAACATAAGGGAAAGGTCGAATTACAACCTTATTGGACCTTGATGAAGTTTGTAGAGTGGCTGCACGATTGAGAAGCAGGTTGGACGTAAGCCAAACCATACTTCAAAACTTACGATCCTAAGGAAAAAGGTGATACCTCCCAAAAAGTAAACGAAAGGTTACTAAACCACCCTTCACAAGATAGGGCTCAACGTCAAAGCCTCAAAGTAGTGATCCACGCATTATGTGTTTCAAGTGTAAAGGGCAAGGTCACATCAAAGAGATTGTTGATGTGAATTTTGTTATAACAAACGCCACTCACACAAAGAAACTTAGACTCAAATTTGAAAGCCACGCACCACAAATCTGAACTTCTAAGCGAATAATTGGTAGAATTTGATTAAAGCCAAAGCACCCTCAAATCCTAAGAAACATCCTCACGTGGATAAAGCAAAAGCACCACTCACTCATCGAATTTCTCACAGAAACTCTCAAAATTTTGTTTTCTTCGTGAAACAATAAAAGCCGGAAACACTTTGTGTTTAATCTCTCAAATCTGATTTTATTGATGTATTTTACATCCTATTTAGGCTAAACATATCACACAATATTTCAGAAACCTAAACATACCCTAACTACCTTAGATATATGATATAACAAACTAAGATTAGGATAACAAGAAAATCCTAACAAACCGGATACATATCTTTGTACCATAATTTTGTAATCTGATTTCTAGTCTAAATCTTAGATATTTGCAAATCAATCTACCACCATATATCCGAATAACAACCTTGGTTGACAAAGTCAAACACACAAAATCCCGGCGTTGACAACGTTGCCCAAAACTTCAAAAATCTTCGTTGAAGCTATAATTGCTCAATGTGCTACTTGTCAAAAGGCAAAGGCGGCCTTCCATCAAGGCTTCTACACTCCATTGCCAGTGCCAGAGGGACCTTGGCAGGATGTTTCCATGGATTTCATTGTAGGGTTACCAAGGACAGCAAGAGGCAAGGATGCAATTATGGTAGTGGTTGATAGGTTTTCAAAGATGGCTCATTTCACACCATGTCACAAAACAGACGATGCCATGAACGTAGCTGACTTGTATTTTCGAGACATCATAAGGTTACATGGGGTTCCAAAAACCATTGTAAGTGACAGAGACACAAAGTTCATGAGCTACTTTTGGAAGTCACTTTGGAGATTGATAGGTACGAAACTTTTGTTTAGCACATCTTATCATCCTCAAACAGATGGCCAAACAGAGGTAACCAATCGTACACTAGGGGTTCTTTTGCGTGGTTTGGTTAGTAAAACACAAAAAGATTGGGATTTGAAGCTTGCTCATGCTGAATTTGCTTACAATAGATCACCTACTTATGCTACTAAACACTCACCTTTCGAAATTGTCTATGGAATCAACCCTAAATTACCAATTGACTTTGTAAGTATTCCTAAAGGGGAGTTGGTACACAAGGATGCCAAGACAAAGGTTGATTACATGCAGAAGCTTCACGCAGAAGTAAGGGCTAGAATTGAAAGGGTAAATGATATTTACAAGGCAAGAGCAAACAAACACAAATCACAACATGTTTACAAGGAAGGGGATTTGGTTTGGCTACATTTGAGAAAGGAAAGGTTCCCAAATCAAAGGAAGAATAAGCTTATGCCACGGTGTGATGGACCGTTCAAAATCATAAGTAAGGTGGGGGACAATGCATACAAATTAGAGTTGCCAGGAGAATATGGAGTTCATGCTACTTTCAACATTGGTGATTTAGCTCCTTATGTTCCTGATGACCAACTTCGAGGTTTGAGGACAAACTCTTTTGAAGAAGAGGAGGATGATACGAATATCAATGAGCAAAACTTCGAGGGTTTGATAGAAGGTGCAAAACAAGATGCAACCATGGGAGAGCTAGTGGCTTATGGAGACACAAGACTCTTAGGGTTGGCTAGGGTGAATTTTTACGTGTGCATGGTGACATGCACAAGTTTCCTCACGTAAAAATCAAGCAAGAATAATTAGTAGTTTAGGAATGTTGAGCTATATGGGTTTTCTTCCCACTTCATTTGATAGGGTTTTACCATATGGTGTTTTGTGATTTTCTTATTTAGTTTATGAGTCATGGTTGATGGAATCAAACATGGGAAACACAAAATTGAAGGTTTCTTGAAATAAAGATCGAAGCTCAAAGGGTTTCTTGAAGTTCTTGAAAATGGAAGTCCATCAAAAATCAAAGGAAAATATAGCGAGTTATATGGCGGGATTTTTGAACGATTTTGACGATTTTGGGCAACGTTGTTAAGCGTGTTTTCCGTGTTGTTTGACTTGGTCAACTTTAGTTAGTTAGTTGAAAATATTGTCCTTAGATTTGTTTCTCAAAATATCTAAGATTTAGGCTAGAAAATCAGATTACAAATATATGGCGCAAGATTGTATCCGGTTTCGTAGAGATTTGTTTTGTTATCCTAATCTTAGTTTGTTATACCATAAATCTAGGGTAGTTAGGATTTGTTTAGGATATTCACATATTGTGTGATATGTTTAGCTATAAATAGGATGTAAAATACATCAATAAAATTCAGATTAGATTGATTGAAAACACATTGTTTCCGGTTTTATTGTTTCACGTAAGTAAACAAAATTTTGTGAGGATTTCTTGTGAGGAATTCGATTGAGTGAGTGGTGCTTTGAGCTTTATCTCACGTGAGGATAGTTTTAGGATTTGAGGGTGCTTGGCTTTAATCAAATTCTATTAATTAATGCCTTAGAACTTCAAATTTGTGGTGCGTAGCTTTATCAAATTTGTGCTCTAAGTTTATCTTGTGTGAGTGGCGTTTGTTTATAACAAAATTCACATCATCTTTCCTTCTTTGAAGACTTTATACACATTGGACCCACCATCATGAATAGTTTTTCGATCATACTGCCACGGTCTACCAAGTAGTAGATCACATGCATCCATAGGAACAACATCATAAAGTACCTCATCATCAAAATTTCCAATTGAAAAACTTACTAAAGCTTGCTTTCGGATGCTCACATCATTATCATCATCGAGCCATTTTAGCTTATAAGGTTTTGGATGTGTTGGTGTTTTTAATTGTAGCTTATCAACTAGTTTAGATGAAACTACGTTGGCACAACAACCCCCATCAACAATTAAACTACAAATAGAATTTTGTACTTTGCAACGAGTGTGAAAGATGTTTTCACGTTGCTCTTCTCCCACGGAATTTGAGTGCGAAACCCTTCTAAGTACTAAGTTGTTCTCATAAACTTCCTCCTCCTCACAATCACTTTCGGGCTTGCATTCTTCCTCATCACCTTCCTCTTCCATGGCTTGTTGAAGTCCATAGGTGTATTCATCAATCTCCTTCATCAAACGCATGGTCAACACTATAGAAGTAGGACAATCTTTCTTATAATGGTGATCTATATCTTACGTTCAAACTAAGAGCTTAAACTTAAGATAGATTGATTTTAAAGAACTTCGTGAATTGGAACGCTCACAATCAACGAAACTCACAAACTTAGGTTAGATTGGAACACTCAATAAACTAGTTCTAAGGTTGTTTTAATCTTTGTTAGAACACTCAATCACAAATACTAAAACTATGGTGAATATTTTGAAGCTTCTAACTCTCAAAACACTCGAAATCCTTTTGTCATTTTGGGTGAAACTCTCACACAAAATAACGCATAACAAGTATGAACAATAATCAAAAGTCTTAATTTTATTGAATAAAACATGGGTATTTATAGTACAAATACCTTAGGACTCCTAAACAACCTTGGTTAAACTCTCCTAAATTATCTAGGAAATAAAACAACTCCTAAAGACACACTAATCCTAGTAAATTCGGCCCTCACAAGATAAACATACAATTTGATAAGTATGCCACCTCATCTTGTCAATGTTGAATGCCAACTTATAAACCTTCCTTTCCAAGTGTTGAACCAAGTAATTAACCTTGAACGCCAAGATTAGGTAGCTTGTTAGAGTTTGTTATGCAAGATAAGATCAACTTGTATGTTTATCTTGTGAGGGCCGAATTTACAAGATAATCATCAGATTTTAAACTAGAAATTACAGGATAAATCGTTGCCCAAGAACTTGGAAAAATAGCAAAATACTCGCCAATTTGAACGCCAATTTATAATCGTCAAGTGTTTGAACGCCAACTTATACTTGCCAATGTTGAACGCCAACTTACACTTGCCAATGTTGAATGCCAACTTATAAACCTTCCTTTCCAAGTGTTGAACCAAGTAATTAATCTTGAACGCCAAGTGAACGCCTAACCTTGAACGCCAAGTGAACGCCTAGTGGCGTGTGGCCTTATTTAAGCATGAGCGTTATGCAACAATGACCATGAGCTAATCCAAAGCCATGTAGCCCAAATGAACGCCACCCTTGAATCTCAAAACGACTTAGAATCAACTCTTTGTCGTCAATGCTTGAATCTGCTTCCTTATCATCCTCCCTTTCTTCAAAAGGAATTGTCCTCAATTCTTTAATCTGCGTATCATCCAAGTAAGGAGTTAAATCCCCTATGTTGTTAAATGTACTAGCCACGCCATACTCTTCTCCAATGTCAATCTTGTAAGCATTATCACCATACTTCTCTAGGATTTTAAAAGGACCCTCAGCTCTAGGCATGAGTTTTTGTTTGCGTTTGCCTGGAAACCTCTCCTTTCTAAGATGAACCGAAACCATATCACTTGGATTGAATGTCTTAGACTGGCGTTTCTTATTTGCTTTTTTCTTGTACATCTCATTTACTTTTTCAATTCTCGCTTTTACTTGTTTATGCAACTTCAACATGTTCTCAGCTTGCTTCTTTGCATCTTCATGGATATACTCATTTTTAGGAATAGCAATCAAATCAATAGGCACATAAGGATTGATACCATAAACTACTTCAAAAGGTGAATGTTGAGTAGCATAGGTAGGTGTCCTATTGTACGCAAATTCTGCATGACTTAGCTTCACATCCCAATCTTTGCCAGTTTTACTCACAAGTCCCCTAAGCAACGAACCAATTGTTCTATTAGTGACCTCAGTTTGTCCATCAGTTTGTGGATGATGAGAAGTGCTGAACAACAACTTTGTGCTAATCAATTTCCATAAACCCTTCCAAAAGTAACTAAGAAACTTGCTATCACGATCAGAAACAATGGTTTTAGGAACCCCATGCAATCGAACAATCTCTTTAAAATATAAAGAAGCCACTCCTATAGCATCCTCAGTTTTGTGACAAGCAATAAAGTGCGCCATCTTTGAAAACCTATCAACCACAACCATGATTGAATCCTTACCCCTTTGTGTTCTTAGCAAAGCAACAATAAAGTCCATGCTCACATCCTCCCAAGGCCTTTCTGGAACAGGTAGTGGAGTGTATAATCCCTTATGAAACATGCTTTTTGACCGTAGGCAAGTACCACAACGAGCTAGAATTGCATGCACATCTCCCACCATCCTTGGCCAGTAGAAGTGTTCTTGCAACAACTCAACTGTTTTGTTGATGCCAAAGTGTCCTGCAAGACCCCCTCCATGAGCTTCACGAACCAACAACTCCCTTATAGCACAGTTAGGGATACAAAGTTTGTTGTTTTTGAATAAAAAACCATCAACCAAGTTGTAATGACCAATTGCTTCTTGTGTGCATTACTTATATATGTCACCAAAATCCTTATCTTGATCATAATATTCCTTGATGATTTCGAATCCCAACACTCTTGAATCAACCATTGCTATCAAATTGTGTTTTCTAGAAAGTGCATCCGCCACTACATTAGCCTTGCCAGACTTGTATTTCACAACAAAGTTGAAAGATTGAAGAAACTCTACCCACTTAGCATGTCTAGCATTATGCTTTTGTTGGCTATTGATATGTCTCAATGAGTCATGGTCAGAATGTAACACAAAAGCTTGTGGTCTTAGATAATGGCTCCAATGATAGAATGCCCTAATCATGGCACAGAACTCCTTATCATAAGTAGAGTAATTCAATTTTCCTCCCCCTAACTTTTCACTAAATTAGGAAATTGGCCTCCCTCNGGCCTCCCTCCTTGAATAAGAACCGCACCAATCCCTGTACCACTTGCATCACACTCAACTTCAAAAGGTTTAGTGAAATCAGGAAGTGCTAGAATCGGAGTATTGCACATCTTTTCCTTTACCAAATCAAACGCCAGTTGAGCTCGTTTGGTCCACTCAAACTTTCCTTGTTTCATGCATTCAGTTATAGGGCTCATAATAGTGAAAAAATTACGAATAAACCTCCTATATAATGAAGCCAGGCCATGAAAAGATCTCACTTGAGTAACCGTCGTAGGAATAGGCCATGATGCAATAGCTTCAACTTTCTTTGGATCCACTTTGATACCCTCATGTGAAACAATGTACCCTAGAAAACTTATCTCACTTTGCATGAAATCACACTTTTCTAGTTTTCCATAGAGTTTTTGTTTCCTTAGAACATCAAAGACTTGTCGAAGATGATCCATATGCTCCTTTTCATTCTTGCTATACACTAATATATCATCAAGATAGACCACAACAAACTTACCAATGAAAGGACGCAATACCTCATTCATAAGCCTCATGAATGTGCTAGGGGCATTAGTTAAACCAAAAGGCATAACCATCCATTCATATAGCCCATGCGTTGTCTTGAAAGCCGTCTTCCATTCATCCCCTTCCCTCATACGAATTTGGTGATACCCACTACGTAAATCAATCTTTGAAAATAGTTGAGAACCACTCAATTCATATTGTAAATCATCTTACCTAGCTATAGGAAACCTATATTTGATAGTTATGTGATTCACGGCTCTACTATCAATGCACATTCTCCACGTCCCATCGTTCTTAGGTACAAGCAGGGTAGGAACTGCACAAGGACTCATACTTTCACGGACATACCCTCTCTCCATAAGTTCATCAATTTACCATTGTAATTCTTTTGTTTCTTCTGGATTGCATCTATATGGTGGTTTGTTAGGTATGGGAGCACCTGGAATCAAATCAATTTGGTGTTCAATACCACGAATTGGCGGCTACCCTTGTGGCAAATCTTCTGGAAACACATCTTCAAATTCACGCAACAATTCTTGTAGAATAGGATGATCAATGTCTTCAATGCTCTTTACTTCCTTAGCAACTAGAAGGTATACAAAATAACGAGCACCCATGTCCTTCTGAAATTGCTTTCGTGACACAAACAACACCTTTTTATCATCTTTGGGCTTTTCCTTTTTCTTCTTGTTTAGGTCACTAGGTGAAAGTGGGAGCAATACCTTCGTCTTTCCCTCTTTAAAGACCTTGTACACATTAGACTCGCCATCATGGATAGTTTTTCTATCATACTGCCATGGCCTACCAAGTAGTAGATCACATGCATCCATAGGAACAACATCACAAAGTACCTCATCCTCAAATTTTCCAATTGGAAAATTTACTAGAGCTTGCTTTCGTATACTCACTTTATTTTCATCATCTAGCCACTTTAGCTTATAAGGTTTCGGATGTCTTGATGTTTTCAATTGTAGTTTATCAACCAGTTTAGATGAGACTACGTTGGCACAACTACCTCCATCAACAATCAAACTACAAATAGAATTGTGTACCTTGCAACGAGTATGAAAGATGTTTTCACGTTGTTCTTCTCCCACGGATTTGGAGTGCAAAACTCTTCTAAGAACTAAGTTGTTCTCATAAAATTTCTCCTCCACAAAGTCCCTTTCTGGCTTGCATTCTTCCTCGCCACCTTCCTCGTCCATGGCTTGTTGAAGTGCATTGGTGTATTCATCAATCATCTCACGCATGGTCAACACTCTAGAAGTAGGACAATCTTTCTTGTAATGGCCATAACCCTTACACTTAAAACATGTTACCTTCGGTGTACCATCATCAAGTGTCTCAACCTTCTTTCCCTTATCACTGCTTGGAGTCACAAACTTCTTTGCTTCGCTCTTAGACTCACTCATAGGCGTTGAACTTGTATCTTTAAACCCTTGATAAGGCTTACATGATGGCTTAGTTATGTTCCTTTTCCTTTGCTTTTCCAATACTATAACAGTTTTGCTGACTTCATCAAAAGATAAGTTAGGCTGTAACCCAATTTTGTCACGCACATCCACGTTAAGACCACCAATAAAACGTGCAATTTTTTGCTCCTCCCTCTCTTCAACGTCACATTGTATGGTTAGTTTTTCGAACTCAGCAATGTAATCTTCAATAGGCTTGATTCCTTGTTTCAATGTTGCCAATCTTACATACAACTCTTGTTGATAATTTGTAGGAACAAAACGCCTTCTAAAAAGCTTCTTAAGCTTTTCCCAAGTTTCGATCTTGCTCTTACCCTCACGCTGCCTACTCCTTTTGAGGCCATTGAGCCACATTGAAGCGTGTTTAGATAGTTTAGCAATAGCAATCTTGTACTTCTTATCTTCACTCGTGCCCTTATAATCAAAATACCTTTCCAATGCTAGTTCCCAGTCAAAGTATGCTTCTACATCACCTTGGCCATCCAATTCATTCACTTCAAACTTCAAACCACGCTCATCATCACTATTTGAAGGTTTAGCTTTAAGGCGAATAACTTCCGTTGTCAAACCCAAGAACAATTCTTGCAACCTATTTGTTTGTTCTGCTAGATGCGTAATGAATTGATCACTATAAACTTTGCTTTGTTTTTCTTGATCAACCATTGTGCTCTGATACCACTTATTCTATATCTTATGTTCAAACTAAGGGCTTAAACTTAAGATAGATTGATTTTAAAGAACTTCGTGAATTGGAACACTCACAATCAATGAAACTCACAAACTTAGGTTAGATTGGAACACTCAACAATCTAGTTCTAAGGTTGTTTTAATCTTTGTGAGAACACTCAATCACAAATACTAAAACTATGGTGAATATTTTGAAGCTTCTAACTCTCAAAACACTCGAAATCCTTTTGTAATTTTGGGTGAAACTCTCACACAAAATAACGCATAACAAGTATGAACAATAATTAAAAGTCTTAATTTTATTGAATATAACATGGGTATTTATAATACAAATACCTTAGGACTCCTAAACAACCTTGGTTAAACTCTCCTAAATTATCTAGGAAATAAAACAACTCCTAAAGACACACTAATCCTAGTAAATTCGGCCCTCACAAGATAAACATACAATTTGATAAGTATGCCACCTCATCACTGCAAGTTGATCTTATCTTGCGTAACAAACTCTAACAAACTACCAAATCAAGAAAATATCCTAACAACTTATCTAAATAACTAATTTACAAGATAATCATCAGATTTTAAACTAGAAATTACAGGATAAATCGTTGCCCAAGAACTTGGAAAAATAGCAAAATACTCGCCAATTTGAACGCCAATTTATACTCGTCAAGTGTTTGAACGCCACCTTATACTTGCCAATGTTGAACGCCAACTTACACTTGCCAATGTTGAACGCCAACTTATAAACCTTCCTTTCCAAGTGTTGAACCAAGTAATTAACCTTGAACGCCAAGTGAACGCCACGCCAAGTGAACGCCTAACCTTGAACGCCTAGTGGCGTGTGGCCATATTAAAGCATGAGTGTTATGCAACAATGACCATGAGCTAATCCAAAGCCATGTAGCCCAAATGAACACCACCCTTGAATCTCAGAACGACTTTGAATTAACTCTTTGTCGTCAATGCTTAAATCTACTTCCTGATCATGGGTGCATCAAGGGTAGGGATTTGCGTGTGCATGGTCACATGTCAATAATATGGCACGCAAATGAAGACAAGAATGGTGGATTTGGGGAACAAGATGGTTTTTGCCTATGAGTTTTTTTCCCACAGGGTTTTTCTCATTTTTGGCTTTGAGTCTTTTAATTCTTGGTGAGTCTTGTTCACCATAATTATGCTAAAATACATGGAGGACAGATTCTTGAAGGTTTCTTGATTAAAAAGATTGGATCTTGAAGCATTTCTTGAAGTTCTTGAAAGAATCTTGAAAATTGCGCACAAAAGGAACGGTTTCTTGAAGCATGTTTTTGGGTGTTTTTCCAAGTTCTTGGGCAGCAAGTATTTTTGTAATTTTTTGCTTAAAATCTAATGATTATCTTGTCAATTAGTTATTTAGATAAGTTGTTAGGATATTTTCTTGATTTTTTAGTTAGTTAGAGTTTATTAGACAAGATAAGATCATGTGGAAGTTGCATGATGAGGTGGCACACTTATCTTGTTGTGTGTGTGTTGAAGGGGACGAATTTCTTGGAATTTCCTAGTCTTAGGCGTGATTTTTAGTCTATTTCTATTAGGATTTTTTTGTTGATTATACCTATAAATAATCTCAACATTAGGATGTAATTAATTAAGGTCGAGTTGAATAAAAAAAAGTTGTTTGTTTACTTAAAAACAAAAATCCGAAATTTAAGAGTTGGTGATTAAATTCTTTATACTCTTTAATTAGTAGCTTTGAGGGTGCTTAGGCTTTCATCAAAGGACTAATTGATCATCCTAAAATTAAGAAGTCTTTATAGATTCGAAATTTTAGTTTATTCCCTTGTGAGTTTTTGTTCGCATGAAAATTCACATCATTATGGAAATATCAACCATATGGGTGCGTCAAGGGTAGGGATTTGTGTGTGCAAGGTCACTCATCACTAAGGGGCATGCAAATAAAGGCAAGAATTGGTGGATTATGGGGAACAAGATGGTTTTTGCCTATGAGTTTTATTCCACAGGGTTTTTCTCATTTTTGGCATTGAGTCTTTTAATTCTTGATGAGTCTTGATCATCATAATTATGCTAAATTGCATGGAGGACAGATTCTTGAATGTTTCTTGATTAAAAGATTGGATCTTGAAGCATTTCTTGAAGTTCTAGAAAGAATCTTGAAAATTGCGCACAAAAGGAATGGTTTTTTGAAGCGTTTTTCCAAGTTCTTGGGCAGCAAGTATTCTTGTAATTTTTAGCTTAAAATCTGATGATTATCTTGTTAATTAGTTATTTAGATAAGTTGTTAGGATATTTCCTTGATTTGTTAGTTAGTTAGAGTTTGTTAGACAAGATAAGATCAAGTGCAAGTTGCATGATGAGGCGGCATACTTATCTTGTAGTGTATGTGTTGTAGGGGACGAATTTCCTAGTCTTAGGCGTGATTTTTCAGTCTATTTCTATTAGGATTTTGTTGTTGATTATACCTATAAATAATCTCAACATTAGGATGTAATTAATTAAGTTGGAGTTGAATAAAAAAAAGTTATTTGTTTACTTGAAAACAAAATTCCGAAATTGAGAGTTGGTAATTAAATTCTTTATACTCTTATGTAGATTATTTAGTAGCTTTGAGGGTGCTTAGGCTTTAATCAAAGGACTAATTAATAAACCTAAATTTGAGAATCTTGGTGACTTGGTCTTTATAGGTTCAAAAATTTAGTATTATCCCTTGTGAGTTTTTGTTCATACGAAAATTCACATCACTATTGGTGTATCATAGGATATCTCACTAGTACTCAAATTCACATCAAGTTTCCACTCTACAAAGAATCCACCAAAAGTTTAAACTAGGGAATTTTCGAACAATTATGTGTTTGATTAAAGCTAAAGCACCCTCAAACTCACTCTTGTGCTCACGTGAATATAAAGCTAATGTACCAATTCACAAATAAAAGTATATTGTTTTTGAACGAAAACAATAAAGAAAAAACGCACAACAATTAAGTTGATTTTTATTACTCAAAACAATCTATGTTGCTACAAAGAAATCTAAAGGCTATTTATAGAATAACCTAAGACTATATCCTAACAACCTCCTAGGACTCAAAACAATAAGAAACATGCATAAAACACCCTAAAAATTGTCTAATGACTCACAAATGACTCACAAGATAAGATTGCCACATGATCATTGTATCTTGATCTTATGTTGCTAATAAACTCTAACAAACTGTATCTAATCAAGAATATATCCTAACAACTTAACTAATTAATTAATTAACAAGATAATCATCATAATTACAGCCAAAAATCACGGAATTTCCAAGATCCCCATGATCCTCAAAAATCGTCCAAGAACTCATTGTTCTTCATGCGCTATTTTCAAGATTCTTCTTCAATCTTCAAGAAATGCTTCAAGATTCAATCTTTTAATCAAGAAACCATCCTCCATGTATTTTAGGATAATTATAATGACCAAGACTCAACAAGAAATGAAAGCACCTATGCCTGAAATGAGAAAAACCCTTGCAACTGCATTAGGAAAAAACCCATAGGCAAAACACATCTACTAAGCACTATAAAGACTACTCAAATCTTTTGGTGAGGATTAAATTGCATGTGACCATGCACACATAAATGCTTGCCTTGGATGCACCTAATTGCCTTATGTCACCAAAGGCCACGAATTCACCTAAAGTTGCATTGTTCTTATCAGCATCCATCAAACCTTCAAAGTTGTTTACATATTTTGATTGATTCATATCACCCTCCTATTCTTCAAAAGCGTTTGTCCTCAAACCTCAAAGTTGATTATCAGGAACATAGGGTGCCAAATCACCAATGTTAAAAGTGGCATGAACCCCATATTCACCAGGCAACTCCAACTGATACGCATTCTCCCCCCACCTTTTTCAAGATTTTAAAGGGACCATCACACCTTGTGATATGAATCAAAAATATGTAAACACAGACAATGTAATCAACTTCGAAGGTTTGATGGATGGTAATAAGAACAATACAACCATAGGTGAATTGGTAGCCTTTGGTGACACAAGGCAATTGGGTGCATCCAAGGCAAGCATTTATGTGTTTATGGTCACATGCAAGAGATGGGAGTAATAATTATAGTGTTTAGTATAGTGTTTTGCCTATGAGGTTTTTCCCACTGCAGTTCCTAGGGGTTTTCTCATTTCAGGCATAGGTGCTTTCATTTCTTGTTGAGACTTGGTCATCATAATTATCCTAAAATGCATGGAGAATGGTTTCTTGATTAAAAGATTGGATCTTGAAGCATTTCTTGAAGATTCGAAGAAATCTTGAAATATACGCAAATATAGCGAAGCAACATGGGCGAGTTTTTTGACGTTTTTCAAGAATTTTGGTCATCAAGCAAATTTCGTGATTTTTGGTTGTAATTTTGATGATTATATTTTTAATTAGATATTTAGTTACGTTGTTAGGATATTTTATTAATTAGATAAGGTTTGTTAGAATTTGTTAGCAAGATAAGGTTAAAATGCAGTGATGATGTGGCATTCTTATCTTGTGAGTCATGTTGTTCGAATTTATCCTTGTTTGGTGCGTGTTTTTTATTGTTTTGAGTCCTAGGAAGTTGTTAGGACTCAGTCTTCAGTTATTCTATAAATAGCTTTGATATTTCTTTGTAAGAACATATATTAGATTGAGTGGTAAAAATTAACTTTGAAGTTGTATGTTTTTCCTTATTGTTTCGTTCAAAACAATATATCTTATTTTGTGAATAGGTGCTAATTGCTTTAGATTCACGCGAGAACAAAGTTGAGTTTGAGGGTGCTTTGGATTTAATCAAACACAATTTGTTCGAAAATTCCCTAGTGAAAACTTTTGGTGGTTTCTTTATAGAGTGGAAACTAGATTCTTTGATTGTGAGTGGCGTTTGTTGACAATATTCACATCAAATTTTGGTGCTGTCATTGAGAGATCTATAATTCTCAGGTGCTTACCAAATACAAATCACTTTAACAATAAAATAATGGAAGCTGTTGATGAAGTTCCTGCAAACTTCACTAAAGGACTTTCATTGCAACAAGCAAAGGAAGTTAGGATGCAGCATGAAATCGACGAAGTAAAGGCACGTTTGGATGAAGTGTTAAAGGTAGTTGCCTCTATTGGTAGCATGCCAACTAAATTTAAAACCAAGAAGCAAGAATCCTCTGATTAAGAAGAAGAAAGCATGACTGTTAGGAGTGTGAGAAAGGCGAAAATCACGAAAGAAAGTTCAAGCAGCGAAAGTGAAGGAAGCCTAGATAAAGGCGCAAAAAGAAATTAAAACCTAAGGATGATGATTGAAGTTTTGAACTAGAAATCCCTTAATTTGAAGGAAGCATGGATCCAAATAAATTTCTGGAGTGGGTTTGCAGGGTAGAAAGGATTTTCACTTACAAGGAATATGATACAAGTGTGAATAGCAATACATTTATACTTGGTCTACAATGATGGAGGATCACGTTCTTGAAAGCTTCTTTATTAAAAATTCAATCTAGGACGTTTCTTGAAGCTTCTAAAGATAAAATTTCAGTTTGGAGTAGTGTAGTATGTCTGACTTTGAAGATTTTTCATTGACAGTTGGCTTTTTTAGAAGGCGTGTGAATATGCGCTGGAAAGCTCATTGAATCTACTTTCCGGGAACAATATTTACAAAATTCAGAAAAATACGCAAGATAATGTTATATCAATTTTTCTGCTCGACTGTCAAACTGGAAATCAGTTTTTAGTTAGATTTCTTTTATCTAGAGTCCAAGTATAGTTAGGATATGTTTTTAGGACGTATTTAGTACTTTGTTTTGTGATTTTTATTTTCATAATTTTGTTTGTTAGTTATTTAGAAAGTTTTTTTAGGATATTTTCTTGATTAGATAAAGTTTGTTAGAGTTTGTTAGGCAAGATAAGATCAAGTGCAAGTTGCATGATGATGTGACAATCTTATCTTGAGTTTGTTGTGCAACTTGTGCAAGTGGCACAAGTGGGGCGTGTATTTTGTTGATTTTAGGTAGGATTTTGTTGATGATTATACCTATAAATAATCTCAACATTAGGTTGTAATTAATTAAGTTGGAACTGAATGAAAGTTTTGTTTGTTTACTTGAAAACAAAAATCCCAAAATTCTAAGAGTTGGTGATTAAGTTCTTTATACTCTTGCATAGATTATTTAGTAGCTTTGAGGGTGCTTAGGCTTTAATCAAAGGACTAAATAATCAACCTAAAGTTGAGAATCTTGGTGACTTGGTCTTTATAGGTTCAAAAATTTAGTCTATTCCCTTGTGAGTTTTTGTTTTAACGAAAATTCACATAAATTTGGTGCTTTCATTGAGAGGGATCGTTAAACCTCAAGAATGGTTATTGTTTTCAGTTTTTCATTGAAGATTCGTGCAAGTTTTGGTGTAAAAAGTGATCGAAAAAGGGCAGTAAGCAAAATCAGAAAATCGTGTGAGAAAAACTAGTTTCGAGGGTCAGATTGAAGTTGCGATATCTCCTTCGTTAAAAAAGTTTTTTGAGCGATTCTTTTTTAAAACTTGTTATTTTTCTGTCTACGTTCCTCATAAAAACGTTCAGAACTTTTCCAGATTGTTTGCTATCTGATCGAGGATATTCTTTGTGAAGTGGTACAAATCGGAATAGATTTGAGTAGCTTGCGTAGAAATTCTACTGCGATCAATTGGCTTGGAATATATGCATGAAATTTTGGTCGAGTGTTAACAATACAATGAGTAACAACTCCACAAAAATTCAGCCTTATACTAGTTGTTTACATGGGATTTTGGTCTTCGTACTTTCATCTTAAATTCTAGACAATTTCAGATGATGGATTGGCATAACAAAGTAGTGTCTGCTCACGACTTGCTCTCATATTTTCTCCTTGGAAATAAACCACATTGTTCTAAGTGTCAAGAATTTGGCCATGTAAGAAGTCAATGTGTTAATGATGTAGAAATTTCTTCGGAGTTATAGTTAGAACTATTATTGGAAGAGTTTCAAGAAGAGGAACCGAAACCTTCTATCATGGACAAACTTAGAGTTCTTCATCATATTCATGAGTTTGACTTAATGTTATCTACAGAAGATGTTATAGTGACTAAAGAAATAGAGGTTCATGCCAACAAAGTTTTGCAAGACGTTGAAGTATGTAACAATTTAGGGCATAATAACGAGATTGTAGCAAACAGGCCTTCACAACAATCAAAATCAATGGGTTTTTCACAAATTTGTGATATGCTAAATCATGAAACAAAAATAATTACATATGCAGAAGAATGCAACACACAAACCGACGTAGATAATCAATCAATGTTGATCAAGAAGCAGATTCAAGCATTGATGAGAAAGAGTTGATTCTAAGTCGGTATGAGATTCAAGGAGTTCGTCAATTTGGGTTACATGGCATTGGATTAGCTCATGGTCATTGTTGCATAACACTCATGCTTGAATAAAGCCACACACCATTTGGAAAGGAGGTTGATTATGGGGAACAAGATAGTTTTGCCTATGAGTTTTTTCCCATTGCATTTGCTAGGGTTTTCTCATTTTTAGCATTGAGTCCTTTATTTCCTGTGGGGTCACATCATAATTATGCTAAAATGCATGAAGAACAGATTCTTGAAGGTTTCATGATTAAAAGATTGGATCTTGAAACATTTCTTGAAGTTTCTTGAATAATCTTAAAATTTGCGCAAAAATAGCGAAGCAAGTTGTGGTGTGTTTTTGGCGATTTTTCCAAGTTCTTGTGCAGCAAGTTATTTTGTGATTTTTATCTTTAAATCTAATGATTATCTTGTTAATTAGTTATTTAGATAAGTGGTCAGTCTATTTTATTGATTAGGTAGTTGGTTAGAGTTTGTTAGGCAAGATAAGATCAACTTGCAATGATGAGGTTGATCAGGAAGCAGATTCAAGCATTGAACAGAAAGAGTTGATTCTAAGTCGTCCTGAGATTTGAGGGTGGCGTTCTGAGATTCAAGGGTGGCGTTCATTTGGGATACATGGCTTTGGATTAGCTCATGTTCATTGTTGAATAACACTCATGCTTGAATAAGGCCACACGCCACTAGGCGTTCAAGGTTAATTACTTGGCGTTCAAAGTTAGGCAATAACTTGGCATGGCGTTCACCTGGCGTTCAAGGTTAATTACTTGGCGTTCAACACTTGGAAAAGAAGGTTTATAAGTTGGCATTCAACATTGACAAAGCATAAGTGGCGTTCAACATTGGCAAGTGTAAGTTGGCGTTCAAACACTTGATGAGTATAAGTTGGCGTTCAAAATGGCGTGTTTTTGACGATTATTCCAAGTTGTTGGGCAGCAAGATATTTTGTGATTTTTAGCTTAAAATCTGATGATTATCTTGTTAATTAGTTATTTAGATAAGTTGTTAGGATATTTTCTTGGTTAGTTTGTTTATTTAGAGTTTGTTAGGCAAGATAAGATGAACTTGCAATGATAAGGTGGAATACTTATCTTGTTGTATGTTTATCTTATGAGGGCCAAATTTCTTGTGTTTGTGCGTGTGTTTAAGTCGTTTAGGAGTTGTTTTAATTCCTAGATATTTTAGAGAGTTTATCCAAGATTGCTTAGGAGTCCTAAGGTATTTGTACTATAAATACCCATGTTTTATTCAATAAAATTCAGAGTTTGATTATTGTTCATACTTGTTATGCGTTATTTTGTGCGAGATTTTCACCCAAATTTACAAAAGGATTTTCGAGTGTCTTGAGAGTTAGAGGCTTCAAAATATTCACCATAGTTTTAGTATTTGTGATTGAGTGTTCTCACAAAGATTAAAACACCCTTAGAACTAGATTGTTGAGTGTTCGAATCTAACCTAAGTTTGTGAGTTTCGTTGATTGTGAGTGTTCTATTTCACGAAGTTCTTTAAAATCAATCTATCTTAAGTTTAAACCCTTAGTTTGAACGTAAGATATAGATCAAGTGGTTTCAGAGGATGAATGCAAGCCAGAAAGTGACTTTGAGGAGGAGGAAGTTTATGAAAATAACTTAGTTCTTAGAAGAGTTTTGCACTCCAAATCCGTGGGAGAAGAGCAACGTGAAAACGTCTTTCACACTCGTTGCAAGGTACACAATTCTATTTGTAGTTTGATTGTTTATGGAGGTAGTTGTGCCAACGTAGTCTCATCTAAACTGGTTGATAAACTACAATTGAAACCATCAAGACATCCAAAACCTTATAAGCTAAAGTGGCTAGATAATGAGAATGAAGTGATTATACGAAAGCAAGCGCTAGTAAATTTTTCAATTGGAAAATTTGAGGACGAGGTACTTTGTGATGTTGTTCCTATGGACGCTTGTGATCTACTACTTGGTAGGCCATGGTAGTATAATAGAAAAACTATCCATGATGGCGAGTCTAACGTGTACAAGGTCTTCAAAGAGGGAAAGACGAAGGTATTGCTCCCACTTTCACCTAGTGACCTAAACAAGAAGAAAAAGGAAAACCCCAAAGATGATAAAAAGGTGTTGTTTGTGTCACGAAAGCAATTTGAGAAGGACATGGGTGCTCGTGATTTTGTATACCTTCTGGTTGCTAAGGAAGTAAAGAGCATTGAAGACATTGATCATCCTATTCTACAAGAATTGTTGTTTGAATTTGAGGATGTGATTCCAGAAGATTTGCCACAAGGGTCGCCGCCAATTCGTGGTATTGAACACCAAATTGATTTGATTCCTGGTGCTCCCATACCTAACAAGCCACCATATAGATGCAATCCAGAAGAAACAAAAGAATTACAAAGGCAAATTGATGAGCTTATGGAGAGAGGGTATGTACGTGAAAGTATGAGTCCTTGTGCAGTTCCTACCCTGCTTGTACCTAAGAAAGATGGGACGTGGAGAATGTGCATTGATAGTAGAGTCGTGAATCACATAACTATCAAGTATAGGTTTCCTATTCCTAGGTTAGATGATTTACTAGATGAATTGAGTGGTTCTCAACTATTTTCAATGATTGATTTACGTAATGTGTATCACCAAATTCGTATGAGGGAAGGGGATGAATGGAAGACGGCGTTCAAAACAAAGCATGGGCTATATGAATGGATGGTTATGCCTTTTGGTTTAACTAATGCCCCTAGCACATTTATGAGGCTTATGAATGAGGTGTTGCGTCCTTTCATTAGTAAATTTGTTGTGGTCTATGTTGATGATATATTAGTGTATAGCAAGAATGAAAAGGAGCATATGGGTCATCTTCGACAAGTCTTTGAAGTTCTAAGGATACAAAAACTCTATGGGAAACTAGAAAAGTGTGATTTCATGCCAAGTGAGAAAAGTTTTCTAGGTTACATTGTTTCGCATGAGGGTATCAAAGTGGATCCAAAGAAAGTTGAAGCTATTGCATCATGGCCTATTCCTACGACAGTTACTCAAGTGTGATCTTTTCATGGCCTAGCTTCGTTTTATAGGAGATTTATTTGTAATTTTAGCACTATTATGAGCCCTATAACTGAATGCACGAAACAAGGCAAGTTTGAGTGGACCAAACAAGCTCAACTGGCGTTTGATTTGGTAAAGGAAAAGAGGTGCAATACTCTGATTCTAGCACTTCCTGATTTCACTAAACCTTTTGAAGTTGAGTGTGATGCAAGTGGTATAGGAATTGTGATGTGAATTTTGTTATAAACAAACGCCACTCACACAAGATAAACTAGAACACAAATTTGATAAAGCGACGCACCACAAATTCGAAGTCCTAGGCGAATAATTGTTAGAAGTTGATTAAAGCAAAGCACCCTCAAATCCTAAAACTATCCTCACCTGAGATAAAGCTCAATTGCACCACTCACTCGTCGAATTTCTCACAAGAAATCCTCACAAAAATTGTTTTGACGCAAAACAATGAAAACGAAAACAATTTGTTTTTTTAATCTATCTAATCTGTTTTTCTTGAGGTATTTTACATGATATTTATAGCTAAACATGTCATCCAGTATGTGAATATCCTAAAACAAATCCTAACTACCCTAGAATTAAGGCACAAACAAACTAAAATTAGGAAAACAAAAATCTACTCAAATCGGGATAACAAGTCTTGCGCACCAAGGCTTGTAATCTGATTTTCTACCCTAAATCTTAGTTATTTTAAGAAACAAATCTAAGGACAATATTACCAACAAACTAACTAAAGTTGACCAAGTCAAACAACACGGAAAAAAACGTTGCCCAAAACTCTCCAAAATCCCGTAATACAACCCGCCATATAACATGCTTATTTTTCTTGATTTTTGATGGACTTCCATTTTCAAGAACTTCAAGAAACCTTTCGAGCTTCGATCTTTTTTTCAAGAAACCTCCATTTTCGTGTTCCCCATGCTTGATTCCATCAACCATGACCCATAGACTTATTAAGAATATCACAAAACACCATATGGGAAAACCCTATCAAGTGAAGTGGGAAGAAAACCCATATAGCTCAACATTCCTAAACTACTAGTTATTCTTGCTTGATTTTTACGTGAGGAAACTTGTGCATGTCACCATGCACACGTAAAAATTTGCTTTAGCCAACCCCAAGAGTCTCGTGTCTCCATAAGCCACTAGTTCTCCCATGGTTGCATCTTGCTTTGCACCTTCTATCAAACCGTCGAAGTTTTGCTCGTTGACATTCATATCATTCTCCTCTTCTTCAGAAGAGTTTGTCGTCAAACCTCGAAGTTGGTCATCAGGAACATACGGAGCTATATCACCAATGTTGAAAGTAGCATGAACTCCATATTCTCCTGGCAACTCCAATTTGTACGCATTGTCCCCCACCTTACTTATGATTTTGAACGGTCCATCACACCGAGGCATAAGCTTGTTTTTCCGTTGATTTGGGAACCTTTCTTTTCTCAAATGTGGCCAAACCAAATCCCCTACCTTGTAAACATGTCGTGATTTGTGTTTGTTCGCTCTTGCCTTATTAAGATCATTTACCTTTTTGATCCTGGCCCTTACTTCTGCGTAAAGCTTCTGTATGTAATCAAACTTCGTCTTTGCATCCTTATGTACCAACTCCCCTTTAGGAATACTTACAAAATCAATTGGCAATTTAGGGTTGATTCCATAGACAATTTCGAAAGGTGAATGTTTAGTAGCATAAGTGGGTGATCTATTGTAAGCAAACTCAGCATGAGCAAGTTTCAAATCCCAATCTTTTTGTGTTTTACTAACCAAACCACGCAAAAGAACCCCTAGTGTGCGATTTGTCACCTCTGTTTGGCCATCTGTTTGAGGATGATAAGATGTGCTAAACAAAAGTTTCGTACCTATCAATCTCCAAAGTGACTTCCAAAAGTAACTCATGAACTATGTGTCTCTGTCACTGACAATGGTTTTTGGAACCCCATGTAACCTAATTATATCTCGAAAGAACAAGTCAGCTACATTCATAGCATCGTCGGTCTTGTTACATGGTGTGAAGTANGTGTGAAGTGAGCCATCTTTGAAAATCGATCAACCACTACCATAATTGCATCCTTGCCTCTTGCTGTCCTTGGTAACCCTACAATGAAATCCATAGAAATATCCTCCCAAGGTCCCTCTGGCACTGGCAATGGGGTGTAGTAGCCTTGGTGGAAGGCCGCCTTTGCCCTTTGACAAGTAGCACATTGAGCTATGATAGATTCAACATCGACGATCATCTTTGGCCAGTAAAAATGCTCTTGCAACATGGTTAGTGTCTTTGTAATTCCAAAGTGTCCAGCAATGCCTCCGCCATGCGCCTCTCGCACTAGTAATTCACGTATAGAACACTTTGGTATGCACAACAGATTGCCTTTGAACAAAAACCCATCATGTAGCACATATGAACTCATAGTTACCCTTGAAAGTTGCGCCAATATGGGTCCAAAGTCTCCATCTTGCTCGTACAACTGGATTATCAACTCCAAACCAAGTAATTTGAAGTTTAAAACACCAAGCAAAGCATACCTTCTTGACAAAGCATCAGCAACAACATTAGACTTCCCCGTTTTGTATTTCGAAGAGAAGTGAAACGATTGCCAAAACTCAACCCATTTAGCATGTCTTGGATTCAACTTTTGTTGGCCATTGAGGATGACCAAGATGGCCAAGGTACGTATAATTCAGGTTACCAAGTCCATGCAAGGGAGTTAATTTTGTCTAAGTCCTTGTTCGAGGTTACTCCTATGGAGTTTGATGTGCATGGTCCGAGTAAGTCCGCAAGTGGGTGCACCTTGCTAAGTGTAACCAATTACTTTGAAGATGGAGATAATTAGCATGAATTATTCCTACCTTATTCACGTGAAAATGGACAGTTATATGGAGTAATTCCAATCAGATTGGGGAGTTAAGTTTTAGTCGTTTAAAGGATTAATGCATGGCTGTTTTGAGGCGTGTTTCAAGGAGAGTTTCAAGCTGCATTTTAAACTCTTTGGACGGTTTATTTTAGGTGTTTTCTACTGATTTATTGGTTGAATAAAGTAGCTTAAAGTGGGAATTAATTTTGAGAAGTTACAAGCGTAAATCAAGGGCTGATTGAATGATGAATTTTAAGCAGGTTTTTAAACTCTTTTAAAGGGGAGTTATGAGCTGTTTAAATCAGGTTTATTTGCTGAATAAAGAGGCTTGAATGAGGGGTCAATTCGTGGCTGTTACAAGGCATAAATCAAGGAATATTTGAATGACAAATTTGAGCAGTTTTGAAGGAAGAAATCTGGACAGCTTTGTGCAACGTTTTGGGAGTTAATTGCTGGACATTTTGAATTATTCTTTCCTTATTTTAAGCTCTCTTAATTAGGAAAATATTCAGTTGTAATGGGGAATTAATTTGGACGGTTATGAGCCAATTAATCTGCCCTTTATTTCAGTTTTACAATTGCTGAATTGTTGTTTATTTTAGCTATGTAAAGATGCAAGTAGATGATGTACTAAGGCTATAAATAGCGTGCAAATTATGAATGAACATCAGATGGNTGAACATCAGAGGAGAATATTGCCTAAACTTTTAAGTTTGTTTGTTAATTTTGACTTGTGTAAGTTAAAGTTATTTGTCCAAATTCGAGAGTGTCTCAAATTTGAAGGAGTGTAGTTTTAGTGAGAGTTCCTAAGGCTAAACTTATAGTTGTCGTCTAGGTTGAGAGTTCCCTAAACACTACTACGCCCAAACAAGTGAGTGAGAGTTCCTCCTTGTTATATCCTCAAGTTAAGGGTGAGAGTTCCCCTAAACTTTCTTGATTACTCCAAAATATTATTCCTTCTGTGATCTAAAAATATTACTCGCATTCTTAACCCATTGTGAACAAGTTTACCTATTTGTTTACACATCANTGTCTTGGATTCAACTTTTGTTGACCATTGATGTGCTTCAAAGCTTCATGATCAGAGTGTAGTATGAAGTGATTAGGCCTTAAATAATGACTCCAATGATCCAAAGCTCTGATAATTGCATAGAATTCTTTGTCATAAGTACAATAGTTCAATTTAGCACCATTCAATTTCTCACTAAAGTAAGCGATTGGCCTCTTCCCTTGGACTAGAACGGCACCAATTCCCACCCCACTTGCATCCGTCTCAACCTCAAATGGTTTAGAAAAATCCGGCAAGGCTAGAATGGGTGTGTTACAGAGCAACTTCTTGATCAAGTCAAAAGCTTCTTGCGCCCCTTTAGTCCATTCAAACTTTGGTTTATCCTTCTTAAGACATTCGGTCATAGGAGCAACAACAGATGAAAAATTCTTCACAAACCTCCTATAGAATGAATCTAGCCCATGAAAAGCACGTACCTCCGTCATAGTTTTAGGCACTGGCCATGATTTTATAGCTTCTACCTTGGACGGATCAACAGAAACTCCGTCTTTGGACACAATGTACCCTAAGAACGTCACGCTCGGTACCATAAAATAGCATTTTTCGAGCTTAGCATAGAGCTTTTGTTCCCGTAATGTCTCAAACACACTCCTCAAATGAATTAGATGATCATTAACACTCTTGCTATAAACCAAGATATCATCCAAATACACCACAACAAACTTACCAATGTATGGCTTTAAAACTTCGTTCATCAACCTCATAAACGTACTAGGTGCATTAGTTAAACCAAAAGGCATGACTAACCATTCATAAAGTCCTAGTTTTGTTTTGAAACTTGTTTTCCACTCGTCACCTTCTTTCATTCGAATCTGGTGATAGCCACTTCGTAAATCAATCTTGGAAAACAATTGAGAACCATGTAATTCATCTAGTAAATCGTCCAATCGAGGTATAGGAAACCTATACTTGACGGTGATATTGTTAACTGCTCTTGAATCAATACACATTCTCCAAGTTCCGTCTTTCTTAGGTACTATCAATGTAGGCACAACACATGGACTCATGCTCTCTCTTACGTACCCCCTCTCCATCAATTCCTCAATCTGCCTTTGTATCTCCTTTGTTTCCTCAGGATTGCATCTGTACGCAGGTTTGTTAGGAATCTGAGAACCAGGAATGAGATCAATTTGATGCTCAATTCCACGTATTGGTGGTAACCCTGGTGGTAACTCATTGGGAAACACATCAGAAAACTCATTCAACATTGGATGCAAAACCCAAGGAATCACTGGGGCTTCATCTTGTACCTCCTAGGCTAAGAGCATATAGGACATAGAACTTGTTTTCATCTCCTTTTCTAACTCCTTCCCGCCAATTAACAGAGCACCCTTAGAGTTACTCATGTTTGCCTTAGGTTTAGAAATCATCAAAGGTTTTAATGCAAATGATTTCTCATTGGCATTCTTGCGCACAATGTAAACATTTGTTCGCCCATTAAACTTCACAAAACGATCATATTGCCAAGGTCTACCCAAAGGGGGGGGGGGGGGGGGTTTAAATAAAATCTCTCAATCTCTATTTTATTGAGTGTTTACATCCTATTTATAGGCTAAACATATCAACACATTATTTCAGAAACCTAAACATACCCTTAAACTACCTTAGATTATGATATAACAACTAAGATTAGGATAACAAAAATCCTAACAAAACCGGATACATATCTTTGTACCAATATTTTGTAATCTGATTTCTAGTCTAAATCTTAGATATTTTGCAAATCAATCTAGCCACCATATATCCGAATAACAACCGTTAGGTTGACAAAGAAACAACAAAATCCCGCGTTTACAAACGTTGCCCAAAACTTCAAAAATCTTCCAAAAATCCCGCCATATGCATTGCTTGATTTCTCGTTGATTTTGTGTGAATTTTTGTTTATAAAAACGCCACTCACACAAAGAAACTTAGACTTCAAATTTGATAAACCACGCACCACAAATCTGAACTTCTAAGGCGAATAAATGGTAGAATTGATTAAAGCAAAGCACCCCTCAAATCCTAAGAACTATCCTCACGGTGAGATAAAGCAAAAGCACCACTCACTCAATCGATTTCTCACAAAACTCTTCAAAATTTTTTTGTTTTCTTCGTGAACAATAAAAGCCGGAAACACTTTGTGTTAAATCTCTCAAATCTGAATTTATTGATGTATTTTACATCCTATTTATGGCTAAACAATCACACAATATTTCAGAAACTCAAACATACCCTAACTACCTTAGATATAGATAAACAACTAAGATTAGGATAACAAGAAAATCCTAACAAAACCGATTCATATCTTTGTACCATATATTTGTAATCTGATTTCTAGTCTCAAATCTTAGATATTTGCAAATCAATCTAGCCACCATATATCCGAATAACAACCTTAGGTTGACAAAGTCAACAAACACAAATCCCTGCGTTGACAACGTTGCCCAAAACTTCAAAATCTTCCAAAATATCCCGCCATATGCATTGCTTGATTTCTCGTTGATTTTGATTTGATTTTGTTATAAACAAACGCCACTCACACAAGAAACTTAGACTTCAAATTGATAAAGCCACGCACCACAAATCTGAACTTCTAAGGCGAATAATTGGTAGAATTTGATTAAAGCAAAGCACCCTCAAATCCTAAGAACTATCCTCCGTGAGATAAAGCAAAGCACCACTCACTCAATCGAATTTCTCACAAGAAACTCTCAAAATTTTGTTTTTCTTCGTGAAACAATAAAAGCCGGAAACACTTTGTGTTTAATCTCTCAAATCTGAATTTTATTGATGTTTTTACATCCTATTTATAGGCTAAACAATCACACAATATTTCAGAAACCTAAACATACCCTAACTACCTTAGATATATGATTAAAACAAACTAAGATTAGGATAACAAGAAAATCCTAACAAAACCGGATACATATCTTTGTACCATATATTTTGTAATCTGATTTCTAGTCTAATCTTAGATATTTTGCAATCAAATCTAGCCCCATATCCGATAACAACCTTAGTTGACAAAGTCAAACCACACAAAATCCCGCTGTTGACAACGTTGCCCAAAACTTCAAAAATCTTCCAAAAATCCCGCCATATGCATTGCTTGATTTCTCTTGTTTTTTTGTTGGACTTGCTATTTCAAGAACTCAAGAACCACTTAAGATTCATCTTATTTCAAGAAACCTCCATTTTTGGTTTCTCATACTTGATTCCATCACCTTGACTCATAAACTATCAAAAATAACAAAACACCATATGGTAAAACCCTATCAAATGAGTGGGAAGAAAACCCATATAGCTCAACACTTCTAAACTACAACTATACTTGCTTTTTTTTTACGTGAATAGCTTGTGCATGTCACCATGCACACGTAGAAATACCACCTGACCAACCCATAGCCTTGTGTCTCCATAAGCCACTAACTCTCCAATGTTGCTTCTTGTTTTCACCTTCAACCAACCACCCAAACCCTCGAAGTTTTGCTCATTTATATGCGTATCACCTCCTCTTCTTTCAAAAGAGTTGTCCTCCAAACCTCGAATGTCTCAGGACATAAAAAGCTAAATCACCAATGTTTGAAGTAGCATGGACTCCCATATTCCCCTGTAAATTTCCAATTTATAATCATTATCCCCCACTTTACTTATGATCTTGAACGGTCCTCACAACGAGCTCATAATTTTATTCTTCCTTTGATTTGGAATCTTCCTTCCTCAAGTGTACCAAACCAAATCCCCTTCTTTGTAGACATGTTTGTGATTTATATGTTTGTTTGCTCGTGCCTTATAAATATCATTAACCTTCTCAATTCGGCCCTTCTTCTGCATGAAGTTTTTTGCATGTTACTCAACCCTTAGTCTTGGCATCTTTGTGTACCAACTCTCCCCTTAGGAATACTTACAAAATCAATTGGTAACTTAGGAGTAACTCCATAGACATCTCGAAATGTGAGTGTTTGTAGCATAAGTAGGTGACCTGTTATAAGCAAATTCAGCATGAGCAAGCTTCAAATCCCAATCTTTTTGTGTTTTACTCACCAACCACCAACGCAACAACACCCCGAGTGTTCGATTAGTGACTTCTGTTTTTGCCCATCTGTTTGAGGATGATAGATGTGCTAAACAAAAGTTTCGTGCCTATTAACCTCCAAGTGACTTCCAAAGTAACTCAGGAATTTCGTGTCTCTATCACTTACATATGTCTTGGAACCCCATCTTTGGACACAATATACCCCAAAAACGTAACACTGGTACCATGAAATAACACTTTTTCGACTTAGCATAGAGCTTTTGTTCTCGTATGTCCCAAACACACTTCTTAGATGGCTTAGATGATCATTAACACTCTGCTATACACCAAAATATTCATCTAAATACACCACTACAAACTTACCAATGTATGGCTTTAAGACCTCATTCATTAACCTCATAAACGTACAGGTGCATTAGTTAATCCAAAAGGCATGACTAACCATTCTAAAGCCTACTTCGTTTTAAAACCCTGTTTTCCATTCATCACCTTCCTTCATTTCGAATCTGATGGTAACCACTCCTTAAATCAATTTTTGAAAACAATTGAGATCCATGTAATTCATCTAGCAAATCATCCATCTAGGTATAGAAAACCTATACTTGACGGTTATATTGTTAACTGCCCTTGAATCAATACACATTCTCCAATGTCCCATCCTTCTAGGTACTATCAATGTAGGTACGGCACATGGACTCATGCTCTCTCTCTACGTATCCCCTCTCCTTAACTCCTCAATCTGCCTTTGTATCTCCTTTGTCTCCTCTGGATTACATCTATATGCGGCTTATTAGGAATGTGAGACCCAGGAATAAGATCAATTTGATGTTCAATCCCTCTTATTGGTGGTAATCCTGGTGGTAACCATTAGGAACACATCTGAAAACTCATTCAACATAGGTTTAAACCCTAGGAATTTCTGGAGCTTCGTCTTGTACCTCTTTGGCTAACAACATGTAAGACATAGAACTTGTTTTCAACTCCCTTTCTACTCCTTTCCACCCACCAACAAAACACCTTAGAATTACCCATTGCTTTCTAGTTAGAATCATCAAGGGTTTTAATGCATATGATTTTTCATTAGGTTTCTTACGCACAATAAAACATTTGTTCCCCATTAAACTTCACAAAACGATCATATTGCCACGCCTACCCAATAATATATGACAAGCATCCATAGGACAAACATCACAAAGTACTGATCCTCAAATTTACCAATTTTAAACGCAATAAGGCTTGTTTGTTTACCTTAACCGCTGTGTTGCTAAGCCAATGTAGCTTATGTGTTGAGATGTATCTTTGTAGGAATTGCGAGCTTTTCACCAACAACGTAGATACTAATTTGTGCAACTCCAGTATCTATGATTACATCACAAAGCTGCCTTGAACATTACACTTGTGAGAAAATTTTTCCTCTTGACTCTCCAAGGTTGCGCACTTTGAGATTGTAATACCCTAACGAACACTACGTATTGACCTTGTGTTTCTGGTGGACTTTCCTCTGTCTTCTCCGATTTTCACATTGCCATCTCTTCCTCTCCCTATCCAATACATCTCCTCCCTCTTCAAGCCTCCCCTTCTACCCAATTTCGAGTTGTTGTAACCCTAGCATGCGACAATCCCTTTGAATGTGACCTTGCCCTTTACACTTGAAACACACAATGCGTGAATCACACTTTGGGGCTTTGAAGATAACTCTTATCCTTATGAAAGGGTGGTTTAGTAACCTTATCAAGTTGGTTTTTTTGAGGAACAGTATCATCGCTTTTCTTTAGATCATAGGTTTTGAAATGTCTTTGTTTTGCGTGCAACTTGTTTTCTAACCCTTGCTGCTACTCTACAAACTCATCAAAGGTCCAATAAGGTTGTATTCGACTTTCTCCCTTATATTTTCATCTAGACCAGCCACAAAACGAGCCACTTTGTTGTCCTCCTTCTCTTCTAAATCACAAATCATGACAATTTTTCAAACTCCACAATGTATTCATCTAACCGTTTTTCTATCTTTTTAAGTATGCATCTTGATGAAATTGTTTTGTTCGAAATCTTGAGGAACAAAACTTTTCCTCATCTCCTTTTTAATTTAGACCATGAAGATATTTTGATCTACCTTCTTTCCTTCTCTTTCTTTGTAAACCCTCAAGCCAAAACTTGCATAGGAAGTGAGTCTTAGTTCCGCCAATTATAAGACTTATGATTATCATATTCTTTGTAACGAAAATCCTTTCAACCCTACGAATCCAATCTAGAAATTTTTCAGGATCCATACCTCCATTAAACTCAGGAATTTCGGCTTTAAGATTTCGATCATCATCCTTCATCTTTCCCTTATGTTTGTTGCTTAGCTTGGTTCCTCATCATCACTAGAACTGATGAGTACCCTTCTTTGGTTTACGTACACTCCTCACACTTTCTTGCTCACTTTCACTTGATGATGAGCCCTCCCTTGTTAGATTTGTAGGAGTTTTCTTAGTAGAAGCCATAGGTTAGGACTTCATCTAAACGAGCCTTAATCGTCAATCTCCCCTTGCATACGTAGCTCTTTTGCTTGAGCCAAGCTCAAACCCTTCGTGAATCCTTGTGGATTTTCATCTCCACCTTCTTGAGTCATGATAAATTGATATGAACACTTGAGATTGAATGAATCTCTCAACGAAAGACCAACAAAAATTGATGTGAATTTTGTTATAAACAAACGCCACTCACACAAAGAAACTAGACTTCAAATTTGATAAGCCACCACCACAAATCTGAACTTCTAGGCGAATAATTGGTAGAATTTGATTAAAGAAAGCACCCTCAAATCCTAAGAACTATCCTCACGTGAGATAAAGCAAAAGCACCACTCACTCATCGAATTTCTACACAAGAAACCTCTCAAAATTTTGTTTTCTTCGGAAAACAATAAAGCGAACACTTTGTGTTTAATCTCTCAATCTGATTTTATTGAGTATTTACATCCTATTTATAGGCTAATATCACAACACACAATATTTCAGAAACCTAAACTACCCTAACTACCTTAGATATATTATAAAACAAACTAAAGATTAGGAATAACAAAATCCTAACAAAACGGATACATATCTTTGTACCAATATTTTGTAATCTGATTTCTAGTCTAAATCTTAGATTTTGCAAATCAAATCTAGCCACCATATATCACGAATAACAACTAGTTGACAAGTCAAACACAAATCCCGCTTGAAACGTTGCCCAAAACTTCAAAAATCCTCCAACAATCTCCAGCCATATGCATTGCTTGATTTCTCTTGATTTTTTGGACTTGCTATTTTCAAGAACTTCAAGAAACTCTAAGATTCAATCTTTATTTTCAAGAAACCTCCATTTTTCGTGTTCTCCTACTTGATTCCATCAACCTGACTCATAAACTAACAAGAAAATAACAAAACACCATATGGTAAAACCCATCAAATGACGTGGAAGAAAACCCAAAATATAGCTCAACACTTCTAAACTACTACTATACTTGCTTTATTTTTACGTGATAAGCTGTGCATGTCACCATGCACACGTGAGAAATCACACCTAAGCCAACCCAAGAAGCCTGTGTCTCCATCCATACCACTAACTCTCCACAGGTTCTTTTGTTTTCCAACTTCAAACCAACCCCAACCCTCGAATTTTGCTCATTTATATGCGTATCATCCTCCCCATGCTTCACAAGAGTTTTGTCCCAACCTCGAAGTTGGGTCATGCAGAACATAGAGGACTAATCACCACAATGTTGAAAGTTAGCACTGGACTCTCACTATTCCCCCCTGGTAATTTCCACATTTATAAGCATTATCCCTCCACGTTACTATTATCTTGAACCGTGCGCATCACAACCGAGGCATAAGTTTATCTTTCCTTTGAGTTTTGGAAATCGTTCCTTCCTTCCTCAGTGTAACCAAAGCGGCAAATCCCTTCTTTGTAGACAGTTTGATTTATGTTTGTTTTGCCTGTCGCCTATAATATCATTAAACCGTATCTCATCGAGCCCTTACTTTGCCTGAAGTTTTATGCATGTTACTCACCTTAGTCTTGTCATCTTTTGTACCACTCTCCCTTAGGAATACTTACAAAATCAATATGGGAACTTAGGATTAACTCCATATCATCTCGAAAGGTGATGTTTAGTAGCATAAGTCGGTGACCTGTTATAGACAATTCAGCATGAGCAAGCTTCAATCCCAATCTTTTTGTGTTTGTATCGTACCATCACCAAACACGCAACTAACACCCGCTAGTGTCTCGATTGTGACTTCTGGTTTGCCCATTCTGTTTGAGGATGATAGATGTGCGAAACAAAAAGTTTCGTTGCCTATTACGCTCGCAAGTGACTTTCCAAGTAACTCATGAATTTGTTCTCTATCACTTACATACGGTTCTTTGGAACTCCCATGCAACGCATTATGATGTCCCTAAAGTCTCAATCACGCCCAGCATTCATACAATGCATCTGTCTTGTGACAATGGTTAAATGAGCCATCTCTTGAAATCTATCAACCACTACCATAAGGCCATCCTTTCTCATCCTTGTCTGCTTCCAGCTGGTAACCCTACCTAATAAATCCATGGTAACGTCTTCCCAAGTCCCTCTGGTACTGGGCAATTGATGTATAAAACCTTGATGGAAGGCATCCTGGCCGCTTTGACAAGTGCAACCTTGAGCAATTATGGCCCAACTCAACAATCGCATTCTTGCCATAACATTTCTTGCAATATGGTTAGTTCTCTTTGTAATGCAAAATGTCTGCAGGAATCACCCAGGTCCTCCGATGACCTCCCTACTAAGCTACTCACAGTATAACCACTGAGGTATGCATAATAGATAGCGCGTTTGGTACCAAAACGGCCATCATGTAACACTACTGGAACTCATAGACCACCCTTTGAAAGTTGCGCCATTATTGGTCCAAACACCATCATTGCTCGTAAAAATTGATGTTATCAACTCTACCCAAGCAACTATAAAATTCAAACAAACCACGCAAAGTATATCTCCTTGACAAGGCATCAGCAACAACATTAGACTTTCCTCCCGGTTTTGTACTTTGAGAAGAGAGTGAAAAAGATTTGCGCAAAAATTCAACCCCATTTAGCCATGTCTTGGATTCAATTTTGTTGGCCCATTAAATGTGCTTCATGCTTCATGATCATAATGTAATATGAAGTGATTAGTCTTAGATAATGACTCCAATGATCCAAAGCTCGATATGGCATGAACTCCTTGTCTATGTGAATATATTCAGTTTAGCACATTCAACTTCTCACTAAAGTAAGCATTGGCCTTTTCCCTTGGACTAAACAGGCAACCAATTCCAACACCCCACTCTTGCCATCCGTTTACTCACTCAAATGGTTTGAAGAAATCTGGTAAGGCTAGTATAGCAGTGTTAAAGCAACTTCTTAATCAATTCAAAAGCTTCTTGGCCCCTTAGTCCATCAAACTTAGCTTTCTCCTTCTTAATGACATCGGTTATAGGAGCACACAAAGATGAAAAATTCTCACAACCTCCTATAGAACGAAGCTAACCATGAAAAGCACGTATTCTCGTCACGTTTTAGGTGTTGCCATGATTTTTATAGCTTCACTTTAGAGATCAACAGGAACCCGCTCTTTGGCACAATTAACCCTAAGAACGTCACCCTTGTACCATAAATAACATTTTTCGAGCTTAGCATAGAGCTTTTGTTCCTAATGTCAAACAATCACTCCTAATGCTAATGATGATCATTAACAACTCTTGCTATACACCAAGATTCAATCTAAATACACCACACAAACTTACAATGTATGGCTTTAAAACCTGTTCATCAACCTCATAACGTACTAGGTGCATTCTAGTTAACAAAAGGCATGACTACCATTCATAAAGCCCTAGCTTCGTTTGAAAACTTGTTTTCCATCAGTTCACCTTCCTTCATTCGAATCGTGATGTAACCACTCCGTAAATCAATTTGTGAAACAATTGAGATCCACTTAATTCATCTAGGCAATCATCCAATCTAGGTATAGGAAACCTATACTTGACGTATATTGTTAACTGCCTCTGAATCAATACACATTCTCCAAGTTCCCATCCTTCTTAGGTATCTATCAATGTAGCACGCACATGGACTCATGCTCTCTCTCACGTACCCCTCTCATAACTCCTCAATCTGCCTTTGTAATCTCCTTTGTTTCCTCATGGATTCATCTTAGCAGGTTTAGGAATCTGAGACCCAGAATAGAGATCATTTGATTCAATTCCTCTATTGTGTAACCTGGTGGTAACTCTTGGAAACACATCGAAAAAACTGCATTCAACATGGTTGAAAACCCTAGGAATCTGGGCTTCGCTCTTGTACCTCTATGGCTAACATACATTAGAGACATAGAACTTGTTTTCACTCCTTTCTAACTCCTTTCCCGCCAAAACAAAGCAACTTTTAGAGATTACCTGCTTTTGCCTTAGGTTTAGAAATCATCAAAGGTTTAATGCAATGATTTTTCATTGGCATTTGACGCACATATAACATTTGTTTCCCCCATTAACTTCACAAAGCGATCATATTGCCAGATCTACCCAATAAATGATATGACAAGCATCCATAAGACAAACATCACAAAGACTTGATCCTCAATTGACCAATTTTTAAACGCACATGAAGGCTTGTTTGTTGACCCTAACACTCGCTTGTGTTGCTAAGACCAATGTAGCTTGTATGTTGTATGATGTATCTTCTTGTAGGAATTTGCGAGCTCTTCCACCAACCACGTAGATACTTACATTTGTGCACTCAGTATCTATGATTACATACATCACAAAGCTGCCTGAACATTACACCTTGTGAGAAAAATTTTATCCCTTGACTCTCCAAGGTTGCGCACCTTTGCGATTGTAATACCCTACTAACACTATGATTGACCTTGTGTTTCTGGTTGGACTTCCTCTGTGTCTTCCTCCATATTTTCATCATGCATACTCTCCTCTCCCCATCCCCAGCATCTCCTCCCTCTTCAGGCCTTCCCCATC
>PYUH01001158.1:0-162378 GCA_016808085.1 Suaeda aralocaspica | reverse complement strand
AAAAAAAAAAAAAAAAAAAAAAAAAAAAAAAAAAAAAAAAAAAAAAAAAAAAAAAAAAAAAAAAACAAAGAAAAGACATTGTTAGTAACACTAACCCATTGCCTAGATAGCCAGGGAATATAGTAAAAGAGAGGGAAGGGAAAGGGCGGGTAACAAGTCCCATTGTTTGGATTAAGAGTTGTAGGAAGGAAAGGAAGGGAAAAGGAGAATCCATTTTCTCTTTAAAAAACACTAACTCTATGGAAGGATTTGGAGGGTAATAAAGGCTTCATCTCATCCCTCCCGTTCTATGCCCTTCTCTTCATTTCTCCTTCGATTTGCTAGGGTATACTCTGTAGACCGTAGATCTTTAAAAACTAGTGGCTACATTAAAAACGTAGCTAGTGTAGAATTTCTAAAGTAAAATAAATGCAATGTAGTAATTAACAACTTTATCTATGACCATAGAAGATTTTGCAATGGGTACAATTTAATAAGCCACTGTGATAAAAATAATAATTGGTATGGATCAATTCGAATTAGTGGCGACATTGAATACATAGCTATTGTAGAATTTCCTTGAAAGAGAATTATTTAACCATCTCCCAAAATTAAAATATTACCTCTAGCTGTATCTTTCCACCACCTCCCATGCCTTCCAATTCCACCAGCAACTCATGGGAATTTCCTATCAAAATATAATTTTATTTTCTCATCAACACAGGAATTTTTGTTCCTTTGCTCTTAGATGTGTCTTTACTATTTCAAAGATACATCTAAAAAAACCAACCTAATATTTGAGAGAAAAAGTGACCTATCTTTTCTTTTTGAAAGGCCATTAATATTGGTGATAATTCAAGTTGAAAGGCAATGAGAAAACAATAAAAACTAAATATTATAAGTAAAAATGGAAGAGGAAGAAGAAGAGGAAGAAGATTAGAACTTAACTATCAAACAAAGATTGGTTCAAAGGAATATAAGACCTATAACACTGATTAGCAAATGGTTTAAGTAAAGCCAAACAAGATTACAGCAATGCATTGTATCATGTAGACCTAGTTATTGAGCGGGTCAGGTCACGGTTGGCGCGGGTCAAATTAAATAAATAAAAAAAAGAAAAAAAAAAGAAAGAAAGAAAAAGGACAGGAAAAAAAAAAAACTTTTTCTAAGGTGTAACCATGTGTTTTTTAAAATTCTAAGGTTTACCCACTATTTTCAAAAAATCTCAAACATACTCGCAAACTCATAAAGAAGATTGAGCAATAACCAAACCCAAATCTCAAATGTAACGTTGTTAAAAATTAGAGTTAAGCTGTATTTATCTTTTGATTTTTTTTTTTTTAATATCATTTAAACTTTCTCTCTCCTCTCAAAGCCCCGCCCTCACTCTCACCAAGCAACCACCACCTCCACCTTCATCAACACCAATAATCTCTTTTCTCCACTCAAAAAACCCTCAATAATTTTCTCTCATCTAAAAATAATTCACTCATCATCAATATATCTATCTCTTCACCACCATCACGAGGTCATTTTCGCTCACCATCACTATCAAGCAAACATCAAATTGATAACCACCATCGTTCACATTTTTTGTTTAGAGGTTTCGTAATACGGTTTGATTTTGTGTTTTGGGGCTGTGATTTTGGGCATTGCAACTTCGACTTTGGACTTTGGTGTTGCGATTTTCGATTTTGGGTTTTACTTTTTGAATTTGTCGCTTCAATTTTGAATTTATGGGTTTGACTTCGGTGATGGCCTAGTAAGAGTGGCACAGTAGCAGGGTGTTTTTGAGTGGGTAAGCAATAGTCATCAGGTGGTTATTTCCGTTGTATGGTGGGTGGTAATTGGGGTAGTAGTTACAATTGGTGGCAGCAATGGTGATTTTAATTTTTTTTTAGGGAATAAGTAAACTTTTTTAAGGTTACAGGATTGATGGTTAATGACTACTTCATATATGATTACATTTTGAAAACCTAAGGGTATGTTTGAGAATTTTTAAAACATGTGGATATACCTTAGAAAAACCAAAAAATAAGGCGATATCAGGTCGGGTCATTGCATGTAGTGGGTCTTTAATGTGGTCAACAAATATGAAGGAAAATTAAATAAACTACGTGAGCCGTTAATGAGAAAATATGCGTACAAAAATATACATATAATTATATTCATCAAACTTCATTTTTGAAAAAGTTACTGGATTATTATCTTGACCCTATAATAACCCTATCCAATAATGACCTAGCCTAATAAAAGCTATGTTAACTTCACCCCAACCAATTAGCCAATGGCCTACCCACTCCAATGTCCAATAACCAGGACCATTAACATGTGAAGAACCAACTTAAAAAAGACAAGAAGAAAGTAAAAAATACATTCTTACCATCACATAAGGTTTGCAGATCAACACCTGCATTTCCCATGCGTTTGTGTGGTGTAACAAGATTTGCATCCCAAGCTGCAACCTAGAGGTGAAAACAAATGTTAAAGGCAATGACTAGAACAATAATTTTATTCTCGCTTTATTAATCTACATTTTTAAGTGCCAAGATAAATTGCATCTTCCATCTAACAGATTGAATAAGAGACGGACTGCAAACCCAAGAGACCTATACAACATTGTGATAATTAACAAGCCGTACAAACCCCAGAAATTTATGCATTGTTCATAAAAGACTCATGTGAAGAGGAAAGAGAAACAGAGCTTAAAAAGGCGACCCACAATTTTGGAGTGAAATAGAAAGGACTTGTTACCAAAAAGAATACAATGAATTTAATAAGCAAATTCCATAGATGGAAAATGAGGACAAGAAAGAAAATTTGAAGGGAGTACTTGCTAAGAAAAAAGACATAGGATCAGCATACACAAAGAATGATTCTTTATTTTATATGATAAAGGCGTGGCAATTTGAAAATCTTTGTTCACCTCAGCACTAGTAGAAAATAAAAAAAGCTAGTAGTACGTATATAATTTTGACCAAAGGCTAGGAAGCACAGACTCAAGTAAGAAGTAAGTCCCCAAATACAAATCTAAGTGTTTGGAAAAATGAAGAAACAAGGACTTAAGGATAAAAAGAATGGTAATATCGACCAAGATGTGGCTGACAAGATTAAGCCAGGGTAGCTTAAATAGAGAGCAGTCAGCCAGCCACAGGAGTGAGTGTTGTGTGATAGAAAGATTCAATTAAAGTTGAAGGGAAAATTCTGCACGACTATTGGGCTTATAAGAAGGAACATATTCAAAAGATAGAGGTTATGGAGATGCGGATGTTGAGATGGAAATAAAGGAACACTCTAAGGCAAAACCGTCTACATTGGTTCAGACATGTGAGACGAAAACCTCAGGGAACCCCGATGCGATGAGTGGAAGTGTGGGTTCATGGAGATCTCAAACGAGGTAGGGGGGACCAAAAATGAGTTGGTTGGAAGGTGCAAGGACATGAAGCTTTTGGATTTCAAGGAGAACGAGGTTATAGGTAGGTAGCAACAGATGGATGAGGAAATTTTATGGGAATGACCACACGAAATGATTAATTTTGGTTCATGTAGATTGATTAATTGATTGGAAAAAACCTTTTTTGCTATTTTTTCTCCTTTTGCTTTCCTTTCAATTCCATTGCATAACTCATCTATCACTACTTAGTTATTGAGATTTTTTGTACTTCATGAAATTAATACCACATAATCCCTCTATCTCTAATCCTCCATATATGTACATATGACCATTGGCACAATTTTTAGAGCAAGTCTGAAATTGTGCGGGGACCATTACTTTATAGATGGATTAGGGAAAATGAGGATTTTAAATGGGAAATAACAAAAATAGGGGTAAAATGGAAATACAAATGAGAGACAAATGTGAACGTAAATAGGAAGGGCCTATATGGGGACCATAAGCCAACAATATAAATTGATGGGAGTTCTTCATTGGTAGACTTTTGTTTTACCCTTTTATTTTTTGTTATTATAGAAAAATATTACTCTCTCAAATGAACAAGTACTATTACCTTTTTTTACAAGGTATCAAGAATGAATTTTATTGGGATTTCTGCAAATTACATCTCTTTTTAAGGTTGAACTATGGGTATCAAGAATGAATTTTATTGGGATTTCCACACCACATTGTTTTCTTCAATGTTTCGAATTCTTTCAAGTTTTAGGATCCATTATCCAAAAGGATGGTGAATTGAATAATTAGATGCGGCACAAATTAGGTACTTTGAAGTGGAAAGGAGTTTACGAATTATGTGACCAATTATGCCTGACAAATTGAAAGGAATATTCACCCTCGAAACATTAGACTGGCGATAAGACAGATGTGTATGCTACGTTGGATGTGTGGGTATACAAGAAAGGATAAAATAAGAAATGAGGATATTAAGAAGAAGGTGGGGGTTGATTCTACTGCGCATAAAATGAGGGAAAGATGGTTTGGACACAAAAGATGAAGACCGAGTAACGAACTAGTAAGGAGGTTGGAAGAGTGGCAACAGAGGCAAGGTAACACAAGACTTAAAGCAAACTTGAATGAGGGATGTTAATGGACATATAAGGTAGTTGGGGATTGAAGAAAATTAAATATAAAATAGGGAAGAATCAAGAGAGGATTTCTGCACATGACTTTTGCGATTCCTCTTATTGATTCATGTCTAGCCAACCCCAAATTATTTTGAAACTAAGGGTTTCTTATAGTTCTTGCTGACTTCATTATAAAATTCAGTATTCTAATGAAAACGTGTCCTTAGTTGACTACAAAAGACCTGTTTACCAAAAACATTGACCAAAATGCATCATTACTTATCCCATAGAAAATAAATGCCGTTTACTGTTTAAGAGGATACATTTGAGATCAGTTACCAACTTACCAAAGATAACAGCCAAACAAAACAAGGCTACCAATGAAAGTTTCCTTCACAATTCGCACTATGTTTGTATGGCCCTTGCTATGATTCAATAAAACAATGAATTGTGATTTCATAGCAGAATATTAATTCGTAAATATTTTTTAATTAATAAAATCAATTATCAAGCCAGAATGCAAAATTACACATAGCTCCAGCAAGGTTGTGCAAAACACCAATATATCATGAACATGGAAGTTCCCACAATATAGATATTAAAAAGGCAGGAATATAATAGAAAGTGCAATTACCTGAAGAAGGGCACTGAACGAAAGTTTGACATTTAAGATAAATTCCTCATTCCATGTTGGATCTTTTGTCCTGCAATTCATAACATGCAGAAAGAAAGATGACAACTATGCTGAAATAAATGACCAGAGTAAGACAATAAAAAGCAGATAAGAGTCGTATAAGATTGTTAAGGGGAAATTTATCATGAATCTCAGTGATATTTTCTGTAGAAACAAATCTTAAGCCAACAATAGAGTCCAAATAGATGAAACCAAAAACAAATTTTATTAATTAAAACGATTATAATTTTAAATCACCTGATGAAACTGGGATTTGGATATGGCTTACAAACTTATTTGATGAATCCATAGACTGTCAACTTGGTTTTCATGAATGAGGGTTGCAGTGGCTTGATCTCGTTCAAGGTTGTATTTTTCAAGTGAAACGAACTAGAAGGCATTTGAGATTATATGTTAAGGATATGAGACTGACTTATTGAGAGAGAATGTTTGAAAGTTGAAACTCTTTTTGTTTTCAGCCTAAAATCTCCCCCAATGTTGTTCAGGACTACACTATTGATAGAGAAAGTCCCCATCCATGTGCTACTGATTTGCACATTCTCTTTACTTTTTTCACACATATTAATTTTGGATGTTTCGATATAATTGCAATATTAGTAAATTGGGTTAATGGCTCTAAATATCTCTTCTCGTCATATAGTCTCTGCTTTTCAACTCTCAATACGTTCCTCTAGAAATGGGCTCCTATGCATCCCCTTAGATTGCAATAACAAAAAAATGGAGGAAGCATAACTTATTACAGAAAATGAATCACAAAAGAAGCAACAATTCATTTCTAACAATCATCATGTTTGAAAGAAGCAGCCCATTAAGTTCTGTTAGAATAAAAGAAATAGCTTGAAACCAAAATGACCTACCCCCATTTTGTTTTGCTCTTAAGCACTTGACCATCCAATTCCATTACAACATATGGATCACTAGTTCCCTGGTACAAAACAATTGTGTTGAGAGAGGTGGGCTACAAAGTATATAGGAAATCATATGTGTCACTTAAACTAAGGACCAAAAGAAACTAAAGTCAAACATGAAATTCATTACAAGATGCAACAAGTCAAAACAGCAGAGTAACAAATTATAACAAATACTCACCCATGGATCCATTGCAGGAAAACTAAAGCCTTTTTTCAACCTTATGAACAACTGCCCATCATATATTTCTCGAACAAAAGACCTGAAAATGCAAATCTCCTTCAGCAAATTGCTTACACTTTTGATAAAAACAATACAAATTATTTTTTCCTTCAATAAAATAAGGCAATTTTGATTATACACCCATGTCGGCCATGTGTATCATGAGTATGGTACACATAGGTCAAAACTAAGCCAAATTGACTATAACAGGAACTTATTTATTATAAAAATAAGAAAAAGTTCTTAAAGATGATAACCAAATACTTTTAAACCTTGGCTGGGAAGATTCTTGTTCAGTTTAATCATTTATGCATGATTAACAATAGAAAATTTTCAAGTCCCTGACTTTACCATCTTTAGTTTATTTTTTCTTCATCTTTTTACCCCTCTGTAATGAATCAAGAAAAGGGGGATCACCCAACTTTTAAAATGTATTCACGAAAAAGGAAGGTTACTCTTTCAAGCCTAAGTCAACCCTCCAAAAGCAAACAGCAATGGAAACAAAAAAGATGAAGACATGAGCTCTGAAGAGAATGAAGACAAGATGTCAAATGAATCACTGAGAAGGAATGATGCAGATTTACTTTAGCCTCTCATATTGGCAAAGTAGAAAAGAATATTAGGTGGTATGTTTTATAATCAAAGAGATGTTCAAGTAGAAATCATCCAGAAATTTTTGAACACTATTGTATTCAGAGTAGTAGCCTTAAGCTACCCTTTGAGGACTCATAGACTAAAGCTATGCATATCTTGAGATATTTCAATCTAATCAATCAAAATCTCTATTATCAACAACTTTAATTGCAAATTTATAGAATACAAACTCATAAATTCAGTCCATAACACCCAATTTCCTTGACCTTTGAAATGGAAATTTCAATACTCTAAAATTGAAGATGTAATGCATGCAATGAAAAAAAAAATTATTAAAGTTTTATTAGCAGGTAAAGCATTAACGATGTGTTGATTTTAATGATACCTAGTATTTTATAGTATCTTTTGTGGAAATCTTCATATAATGTTACATACGAATTACTACAATAGTATAAGTATTTTAATTGAAGTATAGAACATGAACTTAGTTAAAATTATTGGTTGTTGATATAGACTCTACACAATAGTACTTTGAAGGAACATTAGTATGAGGAATCGCAAAAGTCATCCTCAGGAATCCTCTTCCTCTAATCCTTTATGTTTAATGCAAAACTTTCTTCAAACACCAACATCCTCATAGCTCCACTAACAACCCCCATTCAAGTTTGCTTTGGTCTTCCTTTACCTCACCTCCGTCCATCCTCATTACTCAGTTCCATCTTATAAGTCCAAACCATCTTAGATGATTTACCATCATTTTACCTTCAATAGAAGCAACCCCCTACTTCTTCCTAATAGCATTAGTAATGCTACAATGAACATTAATTCAGACCCTTAGGTTATAAACATTAGTAATGAATATCTTGAACAACATAATTGCATTAAGTAAATAATGAGTCACTTTTTCTACTTATATATGACACATCATATCATTTAGGGTGAACACTTTAAATGAACTCATGGATGAATATTATCAATAAAATGAATATTAATTATGGACTTGAACAATAATCTCCTAAAATGAATACTAGTCATTAGTGAGTGGAAAAATCTTTCTTTCGTCTCTTAAAATTCAATTCCTTATAGCTAATGGTCACTTTCTATATTGCTAATTTTAAGTTCAAATTTTGATGTATTGCGCCTATTGTTCTTTTTTGGAAGTTTAAATGCTCAATCCTTCTTCTTTTCCTTTTTTTTTGTATTTAATCCCGTGTGTACAACGTCCATGGTACACATGAGTGTATAATCCACCTTTTGGTATTCGCAATTTTTCAATTGCTGTGACTCCTCCTGGCAATGGAACAGTACCTCCGACAGGTGATGCTAGGCTTTCTAATGCTGTTGCTTCATCACCTGCTAGAAAGGATAATTGGAGTTCATGATATTCATTCGTACACATAATTACAATCAAATTCCAAATATCATGTAGAGGTTTGGTCAAGGATAATTACAGTATCACAGCAATGGCAAAGAATCTTGCTTATGAGAAATTTTGGAGAAGAAAATATTCCGAATGGAATCACAATCACGATTTCTCATCATAATTCTCGTGAGAAAAGGCAAATTCCCTCATACCATGAGGAAAATTTTTCTTTGAACGATTGAACCATGTGAAACAGTGTGCTCCATAGTGCATCTCTCAACCAATCACCATTTTTTTCTCTCTCTTCTTTGTTTTGTTTAACTTCCAACGGCTTATTAGTCAAAAATATTAAAATAAATTTACCAATGGCCTTATAATATCGAGATTTATAAATAGATACCCATTTCACTATAATTTGATACACGTCAATATAAAATATAATTAAAAAAATTGAATAATGTGTGGTACTTATTTCCCTCCCCATTGTGATGATTTTTCCTCATCAATTTTCCTCAAGAAAGTGGGCAGAGAGAAATTAGTGAAGGCTTTTATTTAAACCATTATTCAATGTACAATTTAAATAAGAAAAACTTGATGCCATCAGTCCTAACAATGACTGGCCTTCCTTAACCAACCCCAAGAACTGAACTAGTTAGGCTCAACTATTATACCAATTGGACAAAAATGACTTTCTTCACTTATTTTCTTTGGTAGAACATGTAAACAAGGAAGCATGTGTTCAACACGTTCTATTTAGTAAAACAGAAGTAGACTTTCACTTTTTTTCTCCATTTTTTTCAAGTTCCTTATTTCATTCCTACTCCTTTACACCACAATGTTCACATTCACTTCCATCTCCTTTTATGCGTGAGATATATTTGCTTTCCCATTTTCATCATCTACTTCTCTTTTCTTGTATGATCCATTTTTGTTGTTGTTGTTGTTGTTTTAGTACCAAATTTGAAGGGTTACATTTGTGTGTATTAATCAATAAATCAATTTATTTGTGGTTATTATTTTGGGTATTCTCTAGCAAAGAATATTGTCGTAATATTAGGTACTTGATAAAATTGGAGCCTGTTCATGAAAACATTTTATTTAAAAAAAAATAATAATAAATAAAATAAAATAAAATAAAAATTAAAAAATATGAGAAATTGCCTATGACATTGCAAGTGATTTCTTTATGACTAAATGAAAGAGGGTGCCAAATTCTGAGGTTGGAGCATTATTAATGGTTGAAGGAACATGGTCCAGAGTCATGACCTGTTTTTTAAATCGGTGTTTTGACATTGGCCACGCAGTACAAGTTGATACGAATCATGTAAACAGCCCTTCAAAGGTTTGATTATAGCTTCTAAAGATGATGCAACTATAGGTGAAATAATGGCGTATATGATTTAAAGCTTTTAGGATCTTTAAAGAGCTCGTCAATTGTGTACTATGAGACAAATAAATTCATCATCCAATTAAAAGCATTGGAAAGCATGGTGGAATTAGGGAATAAATTGGTTTTGCCTATGAGTTTTCTCCCACTGATAAGGTTTCTTTCATTTTAGGCGATTATTGCTTCAAGTCATAGTAGTGTTCTATCCATCACATTCTACCTAAAGGTCTCTTGATTAAAATATTTGTTCTAGGAAGGTTTATTGATTAAAAGATCCATTCTTGGAAGGCTTCTTGAAGATTGAAACACAATCGTGAAAATGGCGAGAAGCGTGATAAGGTTTCTTTCATTTTAGGCGATAATTGCTTCAAGTCATAGTAGTGTTCTATACATCAAATTCTACCTAAAGGTCTCTTGATTAAAATATTCGTTTTAGGAAGGTTTATTGATTAAAAGATTCATTCTTGAAAGGCTTCTTGAAGATTGAAACACAATCGTGAAAATGGCGGGAGGCGTGCTCTTGGTGCGTTTTTCAAGTTATTGGGCAACTTGGAATTTCCAAAACAAATTGGTGGTTGTTCCTGGATATTTTCATTTGTTATTTTGTTAGTTAGGTGGTTAGAACAAAGATCTAAGTTGATTAGGATTTGTAGCTAAAATCCGGACCACACAAGGAGGGTATTACCTTGTGTGCCAAGCTATGTTGCCGAATTTTTGTGATGAATTTTACTTGTTTTGCAAGTTGTTTTCTAAATTTTTTAGGATATTTTAAGATTGTTAGAAGTTAGTTAGAGTTTGTTAAGTGATTTTAAGGAGAATTTTACTATAAATATCTTGTAACAAACTCACTATTAATAAGATTTTGAGAATTTTTTTCACAATTGGTTTTTAGTTGTTTTGTATACAAAACAAAATGTTATTCAGAATTTTATGTGACTTAAGAGCGGTGCTAAGGCTTTAGCTCTAGTGAAAATAATTATAGGAATTGAGGGTGCTTTACTTTAATACATTCATTAAATTATTCAACCTAGGATCATTTTCTTAGTGCATTGCCTTATAGAAATCGATACTAGTTTTGTCCCTCTTGTGAGTAAAGGTTTCTTACCAATATTCACATGACAAGTGGCCTATGTGCTAAGTTGGCAAGTGAGCTTAAATCACAGTTTAAACATGACTACACGTTGTTTATTAAGATGGAAAACGGCCACATAACTATAATTGTTGCATAAGTGGATGACATCATATCCTCACATGGACTAATATGGAAATAAAACATCTTTTGGATGTTAACTTTAGTATAAAAGATTTTAGGCTTTCTCAATTTCTTCTTGGGTATGGAAATGCCCATAGTTGCACGAGGTTGATTTTCAACATAAATGAAACTCAACAAAGTATTGTTGAAAAACAATGAGCATTGAGTAGTAAACTTGTCTAGTACCTTACCAATCAATCGTACTGCATACGAATCAGTGATAGGAATATATATTTTTCCTAATGGATCAATCAAGAGCTACTTCATCTATTCCAATTCAAAGTATCTGAGTTAAATTCTTTAAAATTATAATAAACAAAAAGGAAAAACAAAAAAAAAAACGCACACACAAACACACGCACGCACACTTACTTTAAAACTTAACATCATGTGATCAAGTATCAATAAGGCATAATTAAATGCGTAAATTACGAATAGTGAGATTTAACCTTTAATAAACTTCCTCCCTCCTCTCTTCATCTCTTGAAAAACCTTAACATCTTTAACGGCCACAAAGGGCTACCCTCATCATTTGTTTGATGATGGTAAGACCCAATTCTTTCTTTATTTCAGTTTTTTGCTTTTCATTTGTTAATAATCCTCCTACTCTCTCTTCAGGAGAGATTTCCCAATATCTGGGTTTGTTCTCTCCTTTAAAGAGAGTTTGGAGTTTACCTCTCTCCTCTTCCCCTATTCCCTTATGGAAGATTGGAATTTATTTTTAGGGTTTTATTTGAAAGATTGGATTTATGGGTTGTTAGTCATACAATTTTGCAACTGGCGTTGGAATTGAGGATGTAATTTATATGGTTAAGTATAGAATTTTCTTTACATAACTATTTCAGGAAATAGAATTCCTCATAAAAGGCTTCATGATTTAGCAAACAAAAGGTATTGCGTTTCACCTTAGTGCCTCATCAACATAGTTTCTATAAAGAAGAATTTTACTTCATTATATTAGATAGTATGTTACTTTTTTATAATTCTTATTGTAGATGTCATAATAGAAAAATTATCATTCCTTTCAACAACAAAGAATTATCAATTGGGCATGGCATTTTGTGAAAAAGCAACTCCAAGTTGACATTACAAGGGAAACTTGTCCTATATATAGGAATGTGAAAAGTTAAATGGCTATCTTGTCTTGGAAAAGTAAAAAAGCAACAAGTGGTTTCATGCCAAGAGCATCATTCGAGTAAGAATGTGGAGCATTGGTGGTTGCTTCTAGTAAAATAACTTGGTTGGTTAATTTACGTCAAGAGCTACATGCGTCTCACTTTGCAGCTAGTAGTGTTGCATTCTGACAATCAACCAAGTATTTATTTAGCTAAGAATACTTTTTTTCATGAAAGCATAAAGCATGTTGAATAGGATTGTCACTTTATTCATGATAAAGTGTTGGAAGGACTCCTGTAATTGACTTATCTTCCAACTAATGCACACATAACAGATCTTTTTACCAAGTAGCCTTCTCCTAATTTTAAACACTTGTTGTTGAAGCTTGGAATGGCCAATCCAGTCCCACAGCAGACTTGAGGCGGGGTAAGGAAGATACATTTTCCTACTATACTTACTAGCTTTATCAAATAGTTAAAGCAAGTGCACCTCAGCAAGCAAGTTGTTAACGAATTAGATTTTATAATTTGAATTGATTCATCCAAAGATATCATGATCAGCTCAGTTTATACAGCTTTTTTTAAAAGGACTTGGATGAAAAATTACTCATGATATTGATTACTCGTCTAAACAAACAAAATGATAGCCTTAAAAAGAATGATCACATACTCGGAAAGATAAACCGCCATGCAATCTGCAGCATCAGTTTCACGCCGCCCAACATTATCCTGCAAAACACAAAACATCATCAAACAAATTACATAAAATTTTGATCCAGAACTAGAATCACAAACGAATTAACAAGAAACTGACCAATAAAGCATACATTACTCCTAGCAATGATCATAATATAATTTCCGTCATAATTTAAACATAAGCATGATTTCAGCAGAATATAATTACATGAGACAGGTTAGTTAAAGTACGTTATCGGACTAAACTGAAAATAAGCTCAAAAGAACCTGGCATATATACAAAATCAACAACAACAAAAAACCGTATTATAACAGATAAACAACGATTATAAACACAGTTTCACAATCTTCATAACAATTTTCCACGATAATACAAACAAATGCATGAATTCAGAGAAAGAACACTTACAGGAGGAGTAGTATACGCTTCGAAAGCGAAACCAGCTAAAATAACCGCAAGATTAATATCAAAAGGAGGACGCTCAATCTCCGCAACCACATCAACACTATCGACTTGAAAATTATCCTTACAGAAGCAACAGAGTGTTGAATTTCGAGGTTTTAGGTTCCGAGAATTGGAATTTGAGCGCAAAACCCTAATTTTGGAGTAAGGAAAAAGAGGTGGAGAGAATTTGGGAAGTGTGATTGGTTGATTGCGGTGGAATTTTGAGGAGAGAGAAAATGGAAGGTGATGAAAATGGAAGGATAGAGAAGAAGCCATGAAAATGAAAGTTGAAGAGAAGAGAGAATGTGGTGGTTGAGCGTAACGGTTAGGGAAAGAGGAGAAGGTTGAAGTTGAAACTTGAAAAGACGGGAGTGTGGTGATTTTGCGCCAAAAAGGGATGATACGGATCCAACGTTCGCAAATAACCCGCAAACATTGGTAGTTGTGCAGTGTGCACGCACTATCATATATATATATATATATAATGGAAATTATATGGTATTTTGGTAAATAATCAGAAAATTTTATTACCACATTATTCAAGTGCATATAAACAGACGACATTGTCCCTGAACTTATTACATATTACCCAAAAATGTCGTTGTGATATACAAAATTATTTTCACAGTGATTTATTAGTTAGCCCTCGTTGTTACGTTACTAAACACCTCATAAACAAGCTTAAAACGAGCTTTTTCCATTAATAATGTGTTGAAGACTAACAATTCCAAGAATACAGCTGATCTTTTCACAATTCCAAAATTACCATTTACGTCATCTTACGCTTATTATTTTTGTAGGTTCAATACAAAACCGCCATTCTAAATGGCGTTTTCCACTAAGGCCCTGTTTTCCTCAACTTAATTATGTTGATCTGAACTTGTTTATGCTGATCTGAACGTATTTTTGCTAAACTTAACTTATTTTTACTTATCTGAACTTATTTTTGCTGAACTGAACCTATTTAGGACTGAAACTGATTTTTGCTAAACTGAACTTATTTTTGCTGATCTGAACTTATTTTTGCTGCTGAAAATAAGTAAAAATAAGACGATGAGAACAAGGCCTAAATGCTAAAAAAAATTCAATTAAAAGCACAAATAAACCAAAAGTATGATGAAAATCAGAATCAAAACCAAAAATTTATAATTCAAATCTAAACAAAACTGCATGCGATAATCCTCCTAATCAAATTTTAAACAAAATAATGAATACAAACCAACCTTTAATTTGTTCAAACCTATAATTTAGATCACAACTGAAGTGATCAACGGGGCTGCGGCAACATAAAACGTCAGCGGCGACGGCGCTGTGGTTTACTGCGGGATGGCAACCATTCGCCTATCATTTTCACTATTTGAATCAAACTCTCAAACTTGATTTATCTACAAAAATCCAACAAAATAATTAAATTTGATAATAATGATAAGGAAATTTGGAATAATTAAATTACTTGAATTGATGAGTGGTGTTAGAGTTTTTTTTAGGGATTTGATTCTGCAAAAGAGTGGTGGTAGAGTTTTTTTGGGATATGATTTATGAATTTGATTTGAAATAGTGGCGAAAGAGTTTTTTTTGGGAGAACAAGAAATGGTGCAATGTTGAAAGGGAAAAAGAAAGATATTGTGAACGAGACAAAGGTAGTTGAAATTACTCTGTAAACTGCTATTTAGAGTAGCGGTTTTCTGCATAAATCACAAATAGCGGTTTTGTGATCGAAAAAAAAATATTTAAATCACTTGAATTGCTGAGTTGGACAGTATATTGGGAATTTGTAAAAGCTAAGCTGAATTGGTGAAATTGCAGTTCTTCCCAACATTATTAAGGGAAAAACACAATCAAAGCTCGTTTGGAATGTGAGAGTGAGGGGCAGTTTAAGTGGTTAAAACTTCCCTTTTGGTTTCAAGAAATTATGGGATTGAATCTTATTATCACCCTTGTGGCTCCCAAACACCAAAAAAAGAAAAATTATATATATTAAATAAAATAAATAAATAAATAAACTCATTTGAAATATAGATGAATAAGTTTGAATGATATTTTGGAGTTCGTTTAATAAATAAGCTATGCTCGAACACCACTATGCTTGACTTGTTTAGGCTTGCGAATAGCTAGTTCATAACCCGATCGGAGGTTATTTATAATCACGAATATGGCTCGATAAAAGCTCATTTATTTTTAGCCAAAATTTTCTATAACCACCTAATAAATGTCAAAAATTGAAGGAAAAATGCATAGGAATAATCGCACCTTTGACCGAAAATGCCTTATACATTTTGCCGCCGGGTTTGATGCCTTTCTTATCATGAATTTATAAGATTCGTAAGAATCAAGGTTGTGTAATCTGAAATCTGTAATCTTAGTCGTAAGACGATCAGGGCAGATTCGTATGAATCGTGAATATGTACTCATAATTTAAGAGTCGTATAATCTGAAAATATCATACTGATGTTAACATACTTAATGTTAACATCAGTATGATATTTTCAGATTATACGACTCTTAAATTATGAGTACATATTCACGATTCATACGAATCTGCCCTGATCGTCTTACGACTAAGATTACAGATTTCAGATTACACAACCTTGATTCTTACGAATCTTATAAATTCATGATAAGAAAGGCATCAAACCCGGCGGCAAAATGTATAAGGCATTTTTTTGCTCATTTTAGTCCCACCTTTCATTTATCTAGTTATAATCCAACCTTTAGTGTGTATCTTCTCATTTTGGTCCGTGACCTGCTATCACATGTCGCTAACCTATAGTACAAGGTAATTGAATACGTGTCATAATCTAATTGGTTCAAATTTGTTTAATGAATTTTTTATTTATTTTTTTACACCTCCACCTTCACCACCTCAACTTCCACCAAAACCAAAACCTCCACCACCACTTTAATCATCATTTTTTCACCTACCATTTTTACCACCTCATTCACCACACCTCAACTTTTCATCACCAACCCCCGCTCCCCCCCCCCCCCCACACACACACACACAAAAAAAAGTGGAAAATGCATAGCTCAACCCATGAAAACAAGATGAAGAAGAAGATTGATCTTAATTTACGTACCAGATTCTCTCCGCATCAAAATCTTTTCTCTTCTTTCCATCAAAATTGCAGTATCCTCTAGACTTAAATCACCATCATCACCATTTATTAATACCATTTTACAATTGTTAAAAATTATATTTCATTGTTGATACATTCATCTGCTTGAAACTACATCAATCACTACTCAATTATTGGAGTTTCAATTTTCGAATTGGAGTATTGATCTTAGGCTTTAGATTTTCGAGTTAGGCTAGGATTAGATTTTTCAAATGGGTTTTGCGACTTAAATAATAGCGGCAACATTGATGGTGTCGAAGATGGTAGTGGTGTTGTGCTAGTGGTGGCAAACTAGTAACGATCTTTTGGTTGTAAGTGAATTTGGAGGTATTCCAAGGACCAAAAATGGAGGATTTTAGTACTTCTACATAGAAAGAAAGAGTAGAGAAAGGTCTTTTTAAAAAAAATCTATATTTTCTTTAAAAAGAAAATATAATTAAAACCAAAGCTTAATAGAGTTTTTGACCTAAATGTCTGGTCACTTGTAAAAGGGACTAAACTGAGAAGATACATACTAAAGGTGGGATTATAACTAGTTAATCAAAAGGTCGGATCAATATGAGCTAATCGTTCAAAGGTTGGATTATTTCCATGAATTTTTCCAAAAATGAACAAAACTACCCTTTAATTTTTTTTTTTATATGAAACTACCCTATAAAAGTTTTAACTGTAGGTATCACTACCCTCTCTTCTTTTCCGTCACTGTTTCCGTCAGTGGGTCCCTATTTTAACTACTTTCCCTCCTTTATTTTTTTATTTTCCCTCCTTTTTATTCTTTTTTTTCCCTCCCTTCTTCCCTCCTATAATTATATTCACTTTTCTCTGCCTATTTCACTCACTGTATTTCTTCTTCTTCTTTCCCTCAAAATCAAAACACCTAAATTTGCCAATTTTACTATGTTTTTTCATAAATCTGCCCACTTAATCCAATCTCCCTCATAAGTTGATTTATTTCATAAACCCTAATTTTTTAATTTTGACTTTATTTTGTGTAGGATGTCTTCCTCTTCTTTTCACTCTGCTCATGCCTCACCTAGCCACTGCTATTGTGGAATCCCAGTTGCTAAGAAGGTTTCATGGACTTCTGCTAATCCAAGAAGAAGGTTTGCTTGCTATAAGTTTTCCAACCCATACAATGGCAGCCGTGGGTGCACCTACTTTGACTGGCTTGATGTTGAAATGGTTGAGTGGTAGCGTGTTTTGACAAATGCTTTTTTGCTTGAGAAAAGGATGCTTGAATCTGACAATAAGCAGCTGAAGGAAGAGGTCTATAATCTTGAAGATCAGAAGGATAATTTGGCCAAGGAATTAGACAAGGCTTGACAAAGGTACAACAAGCTAGTGGCTGATTTCAAAGCTGTCAAGGCCAAGAAGAAAGCAGCTGCAAAGGCTCTGGGGCTTAATGTGTGGGTTGTTGCTGTGTTGGTTGTTGTTGCCATGTTTGCTAGGTTTTCTTAGTTTAACTTGTTAGGTTATGGTGGTAGTCACTAGATGGAATAGCTTTGTGTAGTTTGTTCTTTTTTATCTTCAATCTGTTAGCCCCTTTTGCTTGTAAGTTGGCTAACTTGGTGATATGTATTAACCTTATATGCTATCTATCTATCTATCTATCTATCTATCTATCTATCTATCTATCTATCTATCTATCTATCTATCTATCTATCTATATATATATATATATATATATATTATATCTTTGGGACTATTTTTTTTTGGAAAAATTTGCAATTTACTTCTGTTGATCAAACCAATATAATAATGAAGATTGCAGAGCAGATTATCATGAGTTTTGATAATCAAATTTCATTCAAAGCACATGAAAACACAATAGAGACAAACTAGTTTTCATTGTAAATTGAAGCTCAACAATGTGAGAACAACAGTACTTCATAGCTTTCATTTCAAACCAAATTAACAACAAATCACAACTCCTCAAAATGGTGCTGGTCAACCACTGTCTAAGTTAATCATACAAGAAGTATCTATTGTCTTTCACAACATACCCTAATAAACTAACACAACTGTTAATAAGGTAACACAACTACTAATAAGTTAACTGGAATGCTACTGATGTTGTTACTGCTTGCTCTATTTCGCCTTAGACTTGATTGGAAGTTTTCTTCTTTGCTTGGTAGGAGCAACTGGTGGAACTTGTTGAGTTGCTGACACTGATTGCTTTAATGTTCTGCCTTGGGTGCTCACAGTGGTTTTACTTGTACTCTTTGTTATAGTGGTATGCATTCAGTTGATAGCATCATTATCATCAACTGTTTATGTTAAGTATGCATCAGTATAAAACAAAGGACAAAGTAGTGCCTTTACAGTCAAGTTCTTGGCTTTACTCTTGAGCCTCTTATTTACTGTGTAGGAATCAGTGGATGGTGGTCTTCCACCTTTGCTCTGTGGCTTTGGTGGTGCTGGTGTGTTTTTGCATTTAGTCTTGTAATGTCCTGGCATGCCACAGTTTGAGCAACAATTCTGTTTCTTTGACCTCTTCACATACTTCTCCTCACCATCCTCACCAACTTGCCTCTTTCTTTTCTTCTTTGATGGCCTTCCTGGCATCTTCCTTATTGGAGGTGGTAGTGGCTGTGGATTTGCTGTTTTCTCCCACTGTTCCATTCCAGGCGTTGCCTTAATGTTCTCTTTGTAAGCCAACAAATATGTGTTCTTGTTGTAGTACTCATGCACATAAGTTTCTGGATTTTCCCTTCTTTTCACTATGCATGCAAATCCATGAAGGCAGGGAATACCAGTTAGCTGCCACTTGTTGCAAGTACAAGTATGCCCAGCTAGGTTAACTACATGCTTCTCCTTACCATGCTCCACCTCCCATTCAGTTACACTAGACTGCAGCAAAGCACAAGTTTAAGCCTCCCTACGTACTCCCATTCAAACACCTTCTTTATGTGTGGCATACATCTTCCACTGTGCTTCTTCACACCATCAATCTTCTCATAATTTCTTTTCATAACATACCTTCTAATCCAATCAACGCATGTTATTATTGGCTTGTCCGTAGCTTCTTTTAAAACACTGTTGAAGGTCTCACACAGATTGTTCAATAACATGTTAGACTTGGATGTGGTCTTGAATGCATCTCTTGCCCAGTGTTTAGCAGGAATGTTGTTTAGATAGGCAAATGCATCTCCATCTAGCTTCTTGATAGCAACCATTTCTTTCTCCCAAGTAAACTTGGCTCTAGACCTAGCTAACCAAGCATTGTAGTACCCAATGTGAACATCAATATCATTCTGAACCTGAGTCCTTAGGTCCTTAAGTTTATAACTAGGATTATTCCTAGACAGCTCAAGGTATCTGTCTGCCAAATACTCAGAAGTGACCTTAGGATTTGCATCTTAATAACCACACAAATGTTCAAGAACTAATTTTGAGTATAGGCATCAAACATTATAAAGTTGATGATTTCCACCAAGAATTTGGTCGCCGGGTCATACACTCTAAACTGACACTTGTACTCCTGGTTACAAATACAGGCTACTATCTTTGTATGTTTTTTGTCCCAAGAACAACCACACCTATACCTGTTCTTGAATGGCATGATATCTTAATGCTTTTCTCAAGGTATGAACATCCCTAAATTCTAATCCCTTGACCAGATTAATGTTTTTCCCAAAATCTATGTCTGAGTTAAAAGTAGGATAGGGGTATACCTCATCATCTGAACCATCTAAAGATTGAAGCTCATCTGAGTCATAATCCACTTCAACTACACCATCAACTGTTGGTTGCAACTCAGCCTTTTTATGTGCAGCTACAGATCTGGCCTTGGTCTTTCTGAAAGCTGATAGAACCTGCTGGCTTATCTCCTTTGTTGTGGTACCAACAAACTCATCACCCTCTCTGACCTCTTTGCAATCTTCCTTAGTTGGCTCCCAGTCAATATCTAGGTCACTAAACTCTGAATCTAATGACCATTGCTCATCATCATCTTCCTCATCAGATGACAGTTTTTTGCCTTTAACTTTGCCTTTCCCTTTCACACTCCTAGCAGCCTTAACAGTGGTTGCTTTTTTCTTAGCTTTAACAGCTGTTGATTTGTTTGCTACTTGCTTTGATCTAGGAGATTTTTTGGGAATAACAGGGGCTTGAGATGATTGGGTGGGAATAACAGGCTGACTGAATGGAGGTTTTGGTGAAACATTATTTGGAGTGAGTGTTGTTGTGATGGGGAGGGCGGAGTTATTGGAGGTTGTTGGGAGATAGAGGATTGTGTTTTGTGAAGAGCTGAAGAAATGAAGTGTGATGGTTTTTGAGCTGTTTTTTTGGGGGTAGGTACAGTTTTTTTGGACTTGGCAACATTTTTTTGGAGACTTGTGAGTACTACTTTGGGCTTTATATTTCAACACAAATGGGTCATCATCATCTAACACATAAGCATCACCACTATCATCTAGTCTAGCATTTAACCTTGGGCTTGATCTACAACCAAGAGGGGGTAAAACATTCAAAGGTTTAGGGGCTGGTTTACTCATCTCTTTTTTAATTTTAGCTTTTGGAATCTTTTGGTTGTTTCCAACCTTACTACTAGCCTAATACTCTACCACATAAATTGCTATACTCTCCATCAAATCTCTAGCCATTAACAAATTCTTGATATCATCTTCAGACTCAACTAGTTTCTTCACAACACCCTCATCTGTCTTCACCCTATACCATATACTAAAATTAGAAGCTATACTACCATCATAAACAACCTTCATTGCACTCTTAACTTGTTCCCTCAAATAACAGCAATCCAATTGAGACAACCACAAACACCATGCCTTATAGACTCTCCCACCTACATACTCCTCAATACCATCCTCAACAACAAAAGTACCCCCAAGATTAATATTAGCATCTACAAACTTTGGAAGTACCCTGAAAATCAATTACACAAAAACAATATTCAACACAATAAACAACTAATTCAACAACAACAACACCATCTCATAAAGCACAAAATAATCTAAGGTTTTCAAGGAAGAACTAAAAATACAATTACGAAATTCAATCACAGCAAAAGAAATTAAAAAGCTAAGATTATGCAATTGGAGTTCATACGCACCTATTTTGGGGTTTATGATGCAAATTGTATTGCAACAACTTGTCGTGCTCCTTCAAAAGAGAACTACAACTCCCTCCTCCCGCCATTGACAGCACCAATGTTACCCAGAAATTAGGGTGGAATTGAAGAGAAAATTAATCAACATTCAAGGAAACACTTACAACTACAGTTATAATGGAGCTTTGTGTTGAACTACAGCAGAAAAACTGTAGTTGTAATCAGCTTTATTAGGTGGTTATAGAAAACAGCAGAAAAAAAAATTGAGAGTTATTAGAATTTGGAAGAACTGATGAGTAAGGAGAGTAATAAAAAATAGTTAATTAAAGGTAGGTAAGGGTGATTAAAGGAGGAAATAAGGTATTTTAAAGTGAAAAAGGCAAAACAGTAATTAAAAAGCACAAAATGGAGGGAAAGTAGTTAAAATAGGGACCCACAGACGGAAACAGTGACGGAAAAGAAGAGAGGGTAGTGATACCTACATTTAAAACTTTTATACGGTAGTTTCATAAAAAAAAATTAAGGATAGTTTTGTTCAATTTTTGACATTTATTAGGTGGTTATAGAAAATTTTGGCTTATTTTTACTAATACTAACTGTATAGGAAAAATATGTTAATAGAAAAAGTTTTTTTTTAAAGGATATTGACGTGAATCTTCATGAATTGAGAAATTAAAATTACAAAAAAGAAAAGAAAGGTAATATAGACAGTTGCAACTAAACTCATTTATATATAATATATGTTTGTCTTTATTGTATAACTCGTATAATAAATTTTAGCTCGAATAGAGTTTGCTTATTCATGATCATACATAATTTCATATTTTATTGAAATAAACTTATGTGATAAACTTGGTTGTTTTATTCACTATTCATTTGATTTATCTCTGCATAGAACTCCAAGCTTCCATATTTACCTAAAGGATAATCTTATACTAATGAGGAATCGATGAGAGTCATAAACATGATTGTCATAATCAATTTGTTCAGTATTTGGATATGGCTTATTTTGCTAATCAAGAAGGGCACAAGTGGTGATTAAATTCCATGTTGGGATGATGTGAATTTGAGTGCAAATTCTTTTGAACGGGGGTGAATGATGTGGTTTAAGAAGAGTTTAAAAGAGTCCATGGAAAGCAAAGTTGAGTTCAGGGAATAAGTTGGTTTTGCCTATTGTAGGGGCCCCGGATTTTAGGGTCCCAAATTTTTTTGGTCATCTTCCCCAAACCGTCCATAGGTCGAGTTATACCTAAAAAATTGGCTTAAGGAAAGGTGAAATGGATATTTTTAGAAGTATTTTGCAACAAAACAGCAGCTCGGGAATTTCAGCCGCGCTGGCAACGTAGCGTGACAAAGTTTGTCACGCTGACTGTGCAGCTTTACAAAGTTTGTCACGTAGCAGGTGTAGCGCAGCAAACTTTGTGACGCCTTGACGTTAGCATGACAAAGTCTGTCGCGCTACGCTATTTTAGAGTTTTATTAAATTTTTAAATATCTTTTTTTCGAGTAAGATAATATCAACGAATACGGACAATGCTAGTAAGGAGTCGCCAATGAGTTTTAGGAATCAAAGTCATAAATCATGTATTTAGATTGATTACGAATGGGACATGAATACGGGACGATAATTTAAATTGCACAAATAACCCTTTCGATCCCATGGGGATGACTCCAAGTTATGATCTTACGAACCAAAGGTTGGATTCGGGGTGAGGGTACCAATATGGCGGAGTGCGTCATATTAGCCCTTAGGCGGCCATTACTAGTTTTATCTCAATTATACACAAGTTATATAAAGAACCACAAAATAATAATTTACAACCTAACACAAAATTACAATTATTATGGTGAAATCATATAAAACTAATTAATTTACTGAAATCGTCATTAAGATTAATTCAAGATTTCTAGCATGATACAATTTGTCCAAAAATTATCTTAGTTTCATGTGATAAATGAATTCAAATTAAGTCCTTTAACAAAAACATTGTAAAAAATTGAAATAAATATACAAATAAATAAATACAACAATCAATACATAAAGTTTAATTTAAGACTCTCAGATAACTTACACTTCTCGCTTGATTATTGTTTCTTCGAGTATTAATTTGGACAAAGTTTCAAATTTAATTCGTAATAATAAGAAATTAACCCACTTTATTAGAAATGAAATAAAAAAATAATTTGACGGAGAAAAGTTTAAGTGTAAAGAGAAAAGGAGATAAAAGAGAGAGAAAGTAACATTCATTAGTAGAAGATTGATATTCATTATTCTTTTTATTTTGAAAACAAAATGCTTGTTTAATACAACTGTGCTGACAATGATTGGTTGAAGGATCTGCATAAGATAAGTGACAAATCGTGTCCTGCTTTTACAAAAGTTTATTTTTCTGGTGGAATACTGTCTTCACAAAGAAGTGAATCAACTAATAACTAACAAAGACACAAGGATTGTGCGACTTTTGTAACACCTTTCTTGATGTAATTTCTGAATGGAAAGGCAAAGAAAATGGTGAAGATTTTAGATGCAAAAGAGGAAATAGACATTTGGCTTATGCAAATATTAGCATACTAGAACATGCTTATGAGATATTCACAGGTGAATTATACAAAGTTTTTGAAGAAGAATTTGTTAAGGGTACAACATGTAACAATGAGATGAGTAAAGATGATTATCCACTTCTTTACTATTATGTATGGAGGCCAAATGTGGATCACATTAAGGGTGAGCACAACCAGGTACCCGGTACTGGCCGGGTACCCAGGTCTGGACCCGGTCCCGGATGTACCCGGTATTGGATTTCCCGGTCACGGCCGGGATCGGGTCCGTTACAGAGTACCCGGTTGTATTTTTTTGCTTAAATATTTTTTGGGGTAAGATATTTTAAACATAGTTTAATACTTTAATATTATATTTCTTTTGAAAAAAAATTAAAGATCTAACATCAAATACATTATTATAATTTGGGTTCTATCACTTATACGTATAATGTCAAAAAATATTAAAATTAGGCAAATAAAATAACCAAAATACCGCTTGCAACCGTGTCCAATACTGAGTACCCACCGGGTGCTGGGTCCAAAGATATCCAATACTGGTCCCTATACCGGTTCTAACCGGGTAGTTATTTTGGGACATGGTACCGGACCCAGTTCAACCGGGACCGGGTTTTTACCCGCCAGGTCCAAACCGGGACCGGGTCTAATATCAGGTAACCAGTTCTGATGCTTACCCCTAGATCACATCAAACACCAAGTTGCCTTTGACAAATCTACTGGTGAAATTAAATGTACATGCAAATCCTTTACATAATCAGGTAAATGAATATTAAATTGTCTAATTATGAATATTATGTTTTTATACCATAAATGTTATGACTTGCATAATGAATATTAACCTATGTTATGTGAAATGTAACAGGAATTCTTTGCTTTATTTCATGCACTTCGTATTTACCATATACACAATGTCAAGAAAATTCCTCCACAATACATATTGAAGAGATGGTGCAAGTCAACAATCAGTTTGAATGTTGAAGAACATAATTGTGACTCAGCAAAAATTCTTCTAGCTTCTGTTTGGATAGCTCATACATTAAGATTCCTTGTCTACTTGATTACATAAACTCAACATATACCAATATGCAGAGATGAGATTGATGCTGATTTAAAGTTGCTAAAGGAAAGAATTGAAAGCATGAAAGGAGCTATAGATTTTGATAAAAAAAATTGGAGAAAGATATCATTGATATCTCTGAACTATCAATAAAGGTAATAATGAATAATACATTTTCAATGTTATTGTACACTCAAGGTCATATATAAAATAGATTTTGATGTCTAATAAAAGAGCATACTAGTTTAGGTGGTTGTGGTGGTGTGTCAGTGGTGTGGTGTTAGTGCTAGTGTTTCTAGTAGTTGTTATGGTAGTGTTGATTATCTCTCCTTTTGTCCTAATTTCTATCTTTACTTTTCTTATTCGGTTATTAAGAAATTTTTTCTAGGATTTTGTACAACATCAAGTGTTGCAATTAATCTATAACGGAAGTAGTACTTATATGAGATCTTGATTGATTCATCTCAATTTATACTTTTCCAAATACATAGTTTTCTGATAAACATAACTCAAAAAAGTGAATATAGCAAGTAATATGGGATGGATGAAGTATTGCAAATGTTGTGTATGGTCAACCACATGGTGTAACCATTCTTATCTATAAAAAATATATTCATTTGCACATTCGAGTAACTCTAAGCACTGATAGAAGTAATCGTATTTTGTCAATAAAAGTAGCTTCAATTCATTGTTTGAGTAAACAAATTAACTCAAATAATTGTAATCCGATTTTTCTTACTTCATACAAGTAACCCTACTTTTTTTACGATTTGGGGGTTATTTGAGAGCTTATGAGGTGTGGGGTTAGGGTGTTTTGTTTGGGCTATCTAGATGTGGGGTGTGTACAATGAGATCCCTAACCTAGGCCTGCATCATTAGCTTTGAAAAAAAAAAATTAAGGGATAAAGTGTAGAAATTTAGTTTATCAATTAAAGAGAACTAGGAAAACACAAATGAATGTAGAGGAAGCACGAAAAAAGTAAGACGTTTTATTTGGTAGTTGAAAAACTAGAGTTTTATTCTTCGCTCATGAAACAGATAATATAATATCTATTTTTTCACCAATATAAAACAACTCACCAATGAAAATCATATGAGAATTAACATACTTCATTAATTTAGTATGTAAATTCGAAAGAATTGGGGATGAAGGAATGAATGAGTTTTTGGGAAGAGAATTGAGGGAGTTGGAGGGATTGAGAGAAGTGAGTTGAGAAAGAGAAAGCAACATTTATAATATGTTTGGGTAACAAATTTGAAAGGAAAGGAAGAGAAGAGAAACAGGAGGAAGGGGAGGGGAAAGAAAGGGAGGGAGAAATATAGCTCCAATTTTTTTCTAAATCTCTCCAATTTTGAAGAGATAGTGTCCTATTAAAGGAAGAGGGTAAATGGATCTCTCCATCCTCAACCCCTCCTTCCCCCAACCAATTATCCAAAGAAGGGAGCTTGTCCCCCTTCTTTTCTCTTCCTTCCCTTTCTCTCCATTTTTTTGTATTCAAACAATGTGTTAGAAACAGAAAATGAGAGACTAGGGATATTTTTTATGTTTTTTTTCTTCTTTGTGTTTAGGGAATTATGATGAAAGGTATTGTTGTAATAGCATAGTGGGGGAACACCGGACACGTCCTAAAAAGAAAACGTAGTAGCTAAAAATCGTGTCCTTTTCCAAGACAACATACCAATTCAACTAAAAAAAATCAAGAGGGAGTAGTGATTACATTGTGTAATAAGCAAGTTTATTGAAAGTCTGAACTAAGGTCTTTGATTAAGATTGCATTGAGTCTAAATGAAGAGTGTAATATAAGATTGGGTAGAACCTTAACATACGACAAAGAAATTAAAACCCTCTTTAAAAGTCTAAGACTCTTGTGGGTCGTCATTCTTCTTCTATCATTATTAGTGTATCATATAAGATGTATTAAAATAATTTATAGAATGTTTTATATGAAAAAGTATAAGTTTGGAAGTAGATAAAGTGTAAAATGGAATAGATAGAGTTTTGTATAAATTTAAAAAGTAAAAAAGTAGGTAAAAATTAGTGGAAAGCTGATGTGACAAAGTTAAATATATGAGATAGAGTTTTTAAGTTAAACCGAAAAACTAAATCCCTTTTATGGGGTTCACTCAGGGGCGGAACTAGAGTAGTAGCACCTTGAGACACGTGCTACACCCCCCTTTTTTTTTTAAATCAGCTTTTAACTAATTTAGAGAATGAATTTAGCTACTGAATGTTGGTCGCTAAATGTTTTTGCGACCAAAATCTTGGTAGCTAATTCATTTTGCGACAAAAAAGAAATCAGTTTTATGTACTCTGTTTTTCCATGTTCCTTCGTTGATTCTAGGTAGATAGATTTTGCTTGATAATCTTCCTTTGTTGTCCAACAAATAGTTTATGCTTAACACCTCCCTCATGCATTAATTAATTAACTAGTTAATTAAACTCCCCTCCTACAGACTACAGTGCTAATTATCCCCCAAAAATTAGTAATGATGGCAGTCAACATATCTTATACTCATGTAATTCTTCTTTCTTTCTTTATATAGAGGTGTTTAATGTAAACTCATTTGACCTAAACACATTACATTTTAAGCCTCTGACTTTTTATCATTTCGATTTTGGTCCTGTGTTCAACCATTTTTGATANATGAATGTAGAGGAAGCACGAAAAAAGTAAGACGTTTTATTTGGTAGTTGAAAAACTAGAGTTTTATTCTTCGCTCATGAAACAGATAATATAATATCTATTTTTTCACCAATATAAAACAACTCACCAATGAAAATCATATGAGAATTAACATACTTCATTAATTTAGTATGTAAATTCGAAAGAATTGGGGATGAAGGAATGAATGAGTTTTTGGGAAGAGAATTGAGGGAGTTGGAGGGATTGAGAGAAGTGAGTTGAGAAAGAGAAAGCAACATTTATAATATGTTTGGGTAACAAATTTGAAAGGAAAGGAAGAGAAGAGAAACAGGAGGAAGGGGAGGGGAAAGAAAGGGAGGGAGAAATATAGCTCCAATTTTTTTCTAAATCTCTCCAATTTTGAAGAGATAGTGTCCTATTAAAGGAAGAGGGTAAATGGATCTCTCCATCCTCAACCCCTCCTTCCCCCAACCAATTATCCAAAGAAGGGAGCTTGTCCCCCTTCTTTTCTCTTCCTTCCCTTTCTCTCCATTTTTTTGTATTCAAACAATGTGTTAGAAACAGAAAATGAGAGACTAGGGATATTTTTTATGTTTTTTTTCTTCTTTGTGTTTAGGGAATTATGATGAAAGGTATTGTTGTAATAGCATAGTGGGGGAACACCGGACACGTCCTAAAAAGAAAACGTAGTAGCTAAAAATCGTGTCCTTTTCCAAGACAACATACCAATTCAACTAAAAAAAATCAAGAGGGAGTAGTGATTACATTGTGTAATAAGCAAGTTTATTGAAAGTCTGAACTAAGGTCTTTGATTAAGATTGCATTGAGTCTAAATGAAGAGTGTAATATAAGATTGGGTAGAACCTTAACATACGACAAAGAAATTAAAACCCTCTTTAAAAGTCTAAGACTCTTGTGGGTCGTCATTCTTCTTCTATCATTATTAGTGTATCATATAAGATGTATTAAAATAATTTATAGAATGTTTTATATGAAAAAGTATAAGTTTGGAAGTAGATAAAGTGTAAAATGGAATAGATAGAGTTTTGTATAAATTTAAAAAGTAAAAAAGTAGGTAAAAATTAGTGGAAAGCTGATGTGACAAAGTTAAATATATGAGATAGAGTTTTTAAGTTAAACCGAAAAACTAAATCCCTTTTATGGGGTTCACTCAGGGGCGGAACTAGAGTAGTAGCACCTTGAGACACGTGCTACACCCCCCTTTTTTTTTTAAATCAGCTTTTAACTAATTTAGAGAATGAATTTAGCTACTGAATGTTGGTCGCTAAATGTTTTTGCGACCAAAATCTTGGTAGCTAATTCATTTTGCGACAAAAAAGAAATCAGTTTTATGTACTCTGTTTTTCCATGTTCCTTCGTTGATTCTAGGTAGATAGATTTTGCTTGATAATCTTCCTTTGTTGTCCAACAAATAGTTTATGCTTAACACCTCCCTCATGCATTAATTAATTAACTAGTTAATTAAACTCCCCTCCTACAGACTACAGTGCTAATTATCCCCCAAAAATTAGTAATGATGGCAGTCAACATATCTTATACTCATGTAATTCTTCTTTCTTTCTTTATATAGAGGTGTTTAATGTAAACTCATTTGACCTAAACACATTACATTTTAAGCCTCTGACTTTTTATCATTTCGATTTTGGTCCTGTGTTCAACCATTTTTGATAAGAAATATGAATCAAATGAGTAATTAAATAAAGGCGATGTTGGTGGAATATAAGTAATGTGCATTCCTAGTTATAATGAGTAATTACATAAAGGTATTTTAATCAATTGATCAAAAAAAGCAAATGATCACATGAGTAATGGCTCTAATAATCAGTGTTATAACTGGGAATGATCAAATGACTCATTTGAAAACAATCCAAATGAGTAATGATTGGGGATGACTCCTTGATCATTTGCTTTTGATCAAATGACTGGGAATGACTCATATCACTCATTTGAGAAATTAATTCCGACGATGTTGAGAAATTAATTCCGATGATAACAGGGAATGACTCATTAAATTGCATATTGCTTGTAAATTAGTAACTTGTGTTTGATCGAACCGGCAAAGAAGCAATAAATTGTTTGCATATTGCTTGTAAATTAGTAATATGTGATTAATGTGAATGAGAGTGTGGTCTTGTGAATTGATAATTGACTTACACTTGCAGAGTTGCGCTATGTGACTATATAGGAAGGGGGGAAATAATTAAGACTAATGTGATTAACAATATGAGAATTTAGACAGAGCAAATTTGATTTTTATTTGAAACATTGTATTAACTTTAATGTAGCTTGATTCGCAAATTTTATTTTTACCCCGAATTGATTGATACAAAATTCGACTGATCCGAACTTTGGTTGATATGTTGAAAGTTTTTTACGGTGCTACACCTCGTTCAGATTATTGGATCCGCCCCGGGGTCCACTGTCCACATGAATGTACTATTAATAAATAAAAGACATTCTACTGCATCACCTGCATGTCTGTCCTTTGACAAAAATAAATTTCTTCAACCAAACAGGGAATATTTCAGTCGTGCAGTGATCAACTATGCCTCAAGTAACAGCCATCTAATTTAATCATCAACCACCATCGTACCATGCATGCATAGCTATTTATTTATTTGTAAAAAAATGCAAGTACGTCCCATTATGCCGCCACAACATTCTCACAAAATCTTTCTTTAATTGTTCAATAAGCGTCTTTATACAAGTTTATGTGCTCCTAATACAATGAAAGTATGTAAAACAGCAAATGATTGAATGATTGATGACTGCTGATTGATGATTCTATACTTAGTGAGCAGAACGTGGACAAAGTCCATGCTATGCTTATAAACATAGAAGGAATTTTAAGATGAAAAACAAAACCCAAGAAGTCACTAAGAAGAATAGTGAAGGAGTTCGAGAAGAGGAGAGGCGTACCAAGATAACAGAAATGGCGACACACATGGATGTCTACCTCCAAACAGCGGCAAGAGAAGGGAATGACGGTTACTTGAATGATATTCAACTAAAAGTCGAAGTGTCAGAGAATGGAGCAGCAACTCCAGATGAGAGCTACTTTCTTGGTCAGACAGAAGATGGGGAGAACATTCTTCACTTGGCTGCTGCCCGAGCAAGACTTGCCTTCATCCAGAAGGCTCTGCAGAAAATCCCAGCAGCAGTGCTACTGATCTGCCGCAGTAACATCCACGGGGAAAACCCACTCCATATTGCAGCCCGTTCAGGGCACCTTGACATAGTGCAGGAGCTAGTAGAATTATACAAGTCTCACTTGCTGGATGTTAAAGATAAGAAGGTCAGGTCCAACTTGCTATCCCTTATGGTGGCTGAAGAAGGCACGAGTACCGACCCATGGGTAGCTCAAGACTCAAGTGGAAACACACCACTACATGAGGCTCTCAAGAATGGATATGAGGATGTAGCAATGTACATCCTTGAGGTGGAGCCGAGGTTGGTAAATTATGATAATAATGCTATGGAGGGAATACTATACCTTGCTGCAGCTTATGGTCATGAGCAAGTCTTGGAGAAGGTCCTATCATCGAAAGTTCCCTATAGCTTAAGTGCACCATCTGGGTTGACTCCATTACATGCAATGATGCACAATTGTACAGGTATGACCTCTTTCAACTTCCTAATACGTATTACTACTTCAGCACAATTAAGGCATTCTCTGGACTGTTTGTTTGGGGATCTTGGAGTATATTATTAATTTGTATCCCACACTATTAGATAAGAGTGAGCGTGTTCTAAGCCTGGGACTATGCTTGGAACTGCATCAAGCAACATATGAAACCATTAATTATTGTTTTAGTTCGTGATTTCACTATTACAGTTTTATTGGGTAGTTATATTCAAACAGCAACATTTTTCAAACAGTTTTAGTTTGTATTGTATTGAATTGGTTCAGTTTAAAGTGCATCTTACAGGTTTGGTTAATATAATCAGAAATGTAGCTAAGTCCAATGTAATCAAACAGACTCAATTTTCTTACAAGTATATAAACTAACAAATTACACTGGTATACAGAGAGTGCTGCTAAACACTTGCTAGAGAAACACCCAGAACTAGCAAAGACGGCAGATAAGCACAAGCAAACAGCTTTATACTATGCAGCAGTAGCAAATAAAGACGGGCATGTAGACGCAATACTAACGAAAGAAAAATCATGTGCCTACGTACGTGCTGAGAATGGCCTTACCCCATTACTTATAGCATCCATTCTAGGCAACTTAAAAGCTGTTCGAGCAATCCTAGTCCATTGTCCACAGTCGGTTGCAGTTTGTGATAATAACAGTAAGACTGCAATACACCTTATGAAATTGGACAGCTATCAAGAAGGAATAGAATTGCTTACAATTGAAGCACTGAAAAGGCTCATTAACACACCAGATCTAGAAGGAGATACTCCATTACATATTGCAACAAAGAACTCACAGCATGTTAAGGCTAAGGTGATACTATATACTGATAAGACAGGAATTAATTTGAGGAATAAAGAGGGCTACACCCCCTGGGATTATATTAAATTACAGGATGAACTCTCGGAAAGCATGGTAAGCAGCTATCTACAGTAACTGTTTTATTTAACACGTATTCTGCACGGAACACTTTGTCAATTATAAACATTGTGTTTTAGTATCATGAAGTAATGTTTTGCTATTGAATCACAGGCAGAAATAGGGTATCAACTAGTGATGCAGTCGAGTGACAAACCAGTAACTAATCAGCCAGATATTACACATCAACCACCGATCCCCCAAACAAACAGTCCAGAGAATGCCAATGAACGAATGCAGAAAAAGTTCAACACACTTGGGCTTGTAGCTACAGTTTTAGCAGCTATTACATTTGCAGCAGGTTTCATAATCCCAGGCGGGTATGACAGAAACGGTCATGCTTTTCTGGCAAGGGAAACGGTTTTCAAGGTGTTCATGCTATCAAATACAGCAGCGATGTGCGGGTATACATTTGTGCTAATCAGTGCACTTTGGGTGATGATGCTTGTTCAGAGAGATGATGAGCCAAGATATTTATTGTCGTTCAGCGTCCAGATTCTTCAACTGTCTTTCTATGCAACCTTAATAGCCTTTGTCAGCAGCATGTATGCTCTGACATCAGCTACATCACTATGGTTGGCCATTGTTCTTGTGTGCTTGCCCGCATGTGCAGCATTACTAACTATTTTTAAGTCCCCTGTTTTTCGCCTAGCAAAATTTTTCACTAGACTACGCATTTTTGTGATATAGGCAAAAACTCTGTAGCATTTTGTTATGCGACCTTGTATCTGATTCATATAGAACATAACTAATTTCAATACTCTAGCATGCTGAATGATATGGAATTATTTATGGACTAACAATGATTCTTGTCCTAAACACATGAAAACATGCAAGAGCCTTTATACTCATTATAACTTCTCACTACTTGCCATATAACCCTACCAAGGCCTGCTCCTCTCCTGACTACACAACCATCCCTAAATTGATTCAGATAAAAAAGACAAGGGTAAACCTTGAAAGATCATAAAAATAAAGATTTATGCTCTATCTACCCTAACCACAAATATTCACGTACTAATAAAACGACAACAATAAAGCCCATGTCCCAAGATAACTTGTGCAATCGGCTAGAAATTAATCAATAAGATAAATTGCAAAAGCCATTTACAAATATACTCTCTCTCTCTCCATTCTTCCTTGATGTTTTTTCAAGTCCCACCATAAAAATAAAGATTTATGCTCTATCTACCCTAACCACAAATATTCACGTACTAATAAAACGACAACAATAAAGCCCATGTCCCAAGATAACTTGTGCAATCGGCTAGAAATTAATCAATAAGATAAATTGCAAAAGCCATTTACAAATATACTCTCTCTCTCTCCATTCTTCCTTGATGTTTTTTCAAGTCCCACCATAAAAATAAAGATTTATGCTCTATCTACCCTAACCACAAATATTCACGTACTAATAAAACGACAACAATAAAGCCCATGTCCCAAGATAACTTGTGCAATCGGCTAGAAATTAATCAATAAGATAAATTGCAAAAGCCATTTACAAATATACTCTCTCTCTCTCTCTCTCTCTCCATTCTTCCTTGATGTTTTTTCAAGTCCCAATCACCTCATATCTTTACCAATTAACCTCATCCAAGTTTCCTTAGGTCTTCCTCTACCTCTCCTCTATCCATCCTGTTGCCACTCTTCAAGCATACTACTAGTGCATTCATATAACAATAAACACCTTTATTTCTTTCATCAGTCAATGGCTTTCCAATGGTACTTAAGAATAATGTCGATGTAGTAGAATAATGTTGATGTAGTTGAGAAGTAATGACGAAAGTAGCTAAAATATCAGAAGGGCTTAACGAGTTCCATTTAAACTAGCTCAACAAACCTATATATAAATCTGTCCAGTTATTTGACACCTTAAAATATAACTTCTACGCATGGGAACCATAAGTTGTGCTTCCATTGAAAAGGTAACCCAGAAACAACTATAGTTCTCAACTTCTCCATTTAAATAATCTTCGATCAACAACCTCATCGAAGACAAAGGAAAACCACAGCCAACCACTACATCTTTCTCAAACAGGGGACTTGCACAAACTACTTTTTCCCTACTACAAAAGGTTTGCATGTAATTGACCACCATATCCTAATTTGAGCAACTTACGAATTATGAACAAGACATGACACAATTCACACATGGGCTGAAGATACAAATGACATAACATCAAGCTAAACCACTCTATAACATTTCTCAAAATACAAAATCTCTATATGACCAAAATCTTTCCCTACAAATGCTCTACCAACTACTACAGCCAGCCACAACTATGAAACCATCAAATAGTACGTCAATCTAATAAGCTTATGATGTATTGATTCATAGCTCCTACAGATCATCGTAAATCCCTAAAAAGCAGTTTAACCAAGTATTATTTACATATACTATACCAATAACGCCTCTAGTATGAGAGTCTAAAACAATAAGGGGTCGAATGTACACAATGTTACTCTTGCGATTCCAACTTGAAAAATGCTCATCAAAGATAATTTCTAATGCCTAAAGCCTTCAAATAATATTTAGAACTAATCCACAAGGCATCTGCAATAATTCCCCCTTATCAACTAATCAAGTATCGTCAACCTCGGAATCTAAAAATATAAACGTGCTCCACCACTTGATAGTCTATTTCACCAATTACCATAAATTCAAATATACAAAATCGAGCAATTCAACAACATAACAAGAGACAGACAAATCGACCACAAAAAAAAGCAAAAGCTAGTAAGGTTGAAAACAAATAGGAGTCGCAACATCACAAATCTGTTAAATCAACCTTCAATTACTCCCAACTAATCATGTATCATCAACAATCAACCTAAAAATATGGAAGCAATTCATACTCGATTACTCGCATATACCATGCGCTTTATAAATTGATAGTTTATCCCACCATTAACATAAAATTCATTTTATTAATTTAATCCATCAGAATAACAAGTAAAATTCAGAATAATTAGGGTTCATAACATCATAAAACTCGGAATAATTGGAAGTAATTCGTACTTCTAAATACCACACGCTACTAAAAATCAAAACATAATTCCACCAAAAACACAAAATTCGATAAATCGAGTAAATTCAAAACACAAAATTAGGGTTCAAAACATCATAAATCCATTAATCGATCATCCATAACATCGAAACAACTAAATTTGTACAAAATAGATGAAACAAACAAACCCTAATTGATATCAGTATCATCGAAATCATCAGGGAAGAAGTTGAAGAAATCAGCATCAGCGAGCTTGTTGTTGTCGGGAGTCAATAATCCTCCATCGCCGAAAACATCGAGAGGGTCAACGTCGTCGACATCCATCGCCATTGATGAACCATGGTCGTCTAACTCTGCTAAGTAATCTGCTGGACTTTGTTTCATTATTCTCGAAAGTTGTTTTTTTGGGTGTTTTTCGATTTTTATGGTTGTGCTATTTGCGGAGAGGAAACGAACTCTACTAAAATTGAAGGAACTAGGCCATGTAGTCATATTGAAAAGTCATTGGGGCCTTTTGAGAAACGGCTACCAAATTTATATACGTTAAATATTTAATTATAATAAAGATAGATATTATATAGTAATATTAATTATTTTGCAATTGTTATAGATAATAAAAAAACATTTCCATGATTTTTTTTAAATTTTTTAAAAATTATTTTTAATTATTATCTATTTTTATGAATTATTGTGAAATAAATGTTAAAAAAAAATTATTTACTATAACTTGTATTTTGAAAAATAATATAATGTTTTTAAATGTCCCTATAATTACTTTGATTAAAATAAAAATAGATGAAATATAATCATGTATTTGGTTGATAGAACTTTGGTGGCCGTTATATAGGGGTGGACCGTGTCGGGGTGGAGTTCAAATTTGTTATTTTCATATTTTGTGTATCACTTATGTCCTAAACAAATATAGAAAAGTGAAAGATTAGATTTTGACTCGTTACGATCTTTCGATCCATTAGTCTTTCTTAGCTGATCAGGAACATATTTAATTCACTTAGCAAATCATGCCTAGACTAAAATGTAATTTTTAATGATAACTATTTAACAGCAGTCATGTACTCATGTATGTATGCATAATTTATTTACATTAACAGCAAAGAGGTGATGACGATAAAATAAAAAATTAAATAATAATGATAATAAATAATAACAACAATATTAATATGGAATTACAATGACGAATCGATGATGATAATAATAATAAGAAGAAAAATAGTAAAAGTTGGAGGTGGAGGCGGAGATGGAGGCGAATGTGTAGTCATATATCCGGCAGACTCAGATTAACATGTCAAATAACTCGAATTGTTTTCACATCCAACTCCCTCTCGGAGTAGGGTTTTTTGGCAAAGTTGGAAGTGGAATTATATTTATTGGGCAGATTCAGAATAGATTTTTTCCCTCAAAGCTGAGTAGAGTAGTGACAAACTTGACCTGGACAGTCATCTGGTAGTGAAAATTGAATTTCTTCAACAGATTTATTTGCTTTAGATTAGTTACTTGTTAATTACTTATTGTTTTCATTATTATATTTTATTGTGATACTATTTTTGTATACCTTGTTTTCATTAATAAAATTTAGATAGTTTTGAGTTAAATATTGTGTGCGGCATGCGAGATGTCAAGTTTATATGTGTCAAATGAATATTAAACATCTATCAAAGACATTCTTATAATTAAATTGACTATCTTTGTGAAATAAAAAATGATAAAAAGTTTTGCAAATTTAAAATAGGTGGCTTGGGAATTCGTAATGGGGTCTCTTATTTGTATTTTGCCACCCAAAGTTGGGTTTTACAAGGTTTTATTAATGTGGTCCACATGTTTGTATTTTTGTCAAATGTTTTTTGTATCGTTTTTTCATTACATTTTTTTTATTCAGATGAATTTTGGGATGAAATATTTGTTAGTTGCCTTATGTTTTCTCCACATCAAATCCAAATTGAACTATATTTCTTAAAATCATCAGTTATTTGTCTCTAATTTTCGATTAGGTCCTAGTTTCAGTTTTGTTAGAAGTTGTGTATTGTTGTCGTCAACGATGTTATAGATTTTGAAAACGGATTCAAAATGTTGGGGAAGAACAATTAATCAAACCAACCACCAAACTCAGTTTTGTAATTCCAATGTTGTTTATATAGTCGCCTCACAAAAATTGCAACAGTTGAAACAAAAAATACTTGCCACCTTTCAATTGAAACAAAAAATCAATTTTCAAAAACCCTAATTTAAACATGGACTCAAAAATTGGGAAAAACGATAATTATTTTACTTACCTTATATTGAATTCTCGGACAACATACAAAAAGCATCGTCCCTTTGCAAATCCGCTAACGTCAACAACAAAGTCATATTAACTATGAATGGAGTGATGAACTTATATTAGCGCGATAAAACCACACAAATTTCCTCAAAATTTTATAACAAACAACCCCCAAAAAATTTCATACTTCTATTTTGGATAAAACCAAGATATACTCCCCCATAAACATTGACTTCTCATAAAACAACATAACTACATGAAAACTAGGAATTTTTCGTGCGTGTATAGTTGAATTGGACAAACATTAATTTGTTTCTTGTGTTTTGAGAGTGAATCAATCCACAAAACCTTATTTTAAAAGCAACTAGAACCTTAAATTAAGCAGCTTAATTTAATTAGTAGTTGAAAGTAATTAAATTATATTCAAGGGTCGTTTGGTTGGGCTTAATAATCTTAGGGGATGGGAATCAACTTCCCCCATACCCTTTGTTGTTGTTTGTTATGCCACTTTTACATTCCCTTTTCCATTCTCCATTCCCCATTCCCCAATAATAAAGGCCTGTTTACTTCAGCTTAAAATCAATTCAGCTCTTCTTTTATTTTTCTATTCATTAATCCTTCATACTCCCTCATTACCAAAATACTGGCTACATAGCAAATGTGTACAAAGTTTGAGGAACGTCATTGTCATACTTGGGACCATGTGTTTAACAATTTACAAAGTAAAGAGAGAGAGATTGTTAGGCAGTTTTAGGGGTTAAATGACCCGCCAAAAAGGGTGGTCCCATTAGCAACAAAAAAGCATTAAAATTATGTGTTCCCATCAAAAATTTGGTGGGGTGCCAAAATGAAAACAAAAATTCAATTTTCACCAAATTTAAACATATCTTTGTGAGTATTTATTAGTGCTGTATATATATAGCATTTTGGAGCATTCAATGCTCATTTATGAGATACAAAACAAAAAACTTAAAAACAAAAAATTTTGTAAGTGCTTACATAATTCCTCAAACACGACTAACCGGGGGGGAGGGGGGGAGGAGTTGGGGTAGATAGTTGAATTACACTCAAGAAAAACATCATTGAGTAAATTACAATCATATAAGCACAAATTCAGTGGTTTATCACAGAGTCATAGCGGTAGTATAAAAAACAAAATCATATGAAATGTTAAACACAATCATCAGAATATTCCACATACAATCAGATAAGCACAAATTCAGTGGTTTATCACAGAGTCATAATGATAGAAAAAAAACAAAATCATTGTAATGTTAAACAAAGAATCATAATACTCCACATAATGTTAAACACAGAATCATAATACTCCACATACAATCAAATAAGCACAAATTCAGTGGTTCATTCACAATAACACCACCACAAAAACGCAATCAACAAACAGTAATGAAGGTCAAAAACAAATCATGAACAAAAATCACAGAAAATGAATGCATGTTGACAACTATCACATATCAAGGCACAAAAAATGAAGAGTTTCGGTCAGCTCTGTTATGAAAGAACTGAGGATTATCTTGTTCAAATTGAGCCCAATTTTCTGGCTCCTGAGTTTCATCAGAATCATATAGTAGCATTTGTGGAGCTATATTTGGATCAAAAATACGACGATTTAGACTTCTTCGTGTGACACTAAGCCTTGGTTTAGGTTGTACATAACCTGGACGATCAGGAGTATCTTGAACCACCAGATCAGAACAATCAGCAAAAAAATCGTTACTTTTGGGGGTGTTTGGGGCTAGGGTAGACCCAGAAGTTGAAGAAGATGGAGAAGAAGTTTGGTTGTTAATGGTTTGAGCGATTTTTGGATGATTTTCAATAAGTGAGGGAATAATATCAACTGATTCACATGAGGGAAATTGAGAAGGGTAGTGCCACCTTCTCAATCTTTCCCATAAATCTTCAAGTTCACTCTCCGGCACCGGTGTTTCAACATACTTCAAGTATTCAGGCCAATCGCTAAATGAATCTTTTTGGTGGCAACTTATTAGGATCCATACAAACAAACAGAGTTCCAAAAGAACCTTAGGAGATTACTTATTAAAATCAAAAAAAATTTGAATAACAAAGATGCATTGAACCAAGATCTAACAAAGACAAAGGTAGAAGAAGAGAGATATGAGAAAAGTAGAAGAATCTGGAAAGACAGCGTAGAGAGAGAAAAAGTAGTGATTAAAAAAGAGAGGGAGAGGTTAAGTGATACCAAATCAGTTTTAGGACCCATTTAAACAAATAAAATCCCTAAAAACTCTAAATTGTGGGGCATTTTTGTAATTGGCTTGTGGGACATACTTTCCATATCTGGTAATGTAGCAACTAAATTGGGATCTCCATTTAAGGCATTTGTATCAAGTAAAAAAAGACGGAGGAAGTAAAAAACTTTCAGTTCAATTCAGTTATTTTTAGTTGAAGTAAACAGGCCCTAAGAGCATCAACAATGTTGGGGAGTTTATCATCCTTTCCCATTTTCTCTCTCCTTTCCAACACTTGACACATCACCTTTTATTTCCTCCAAATCACTTCCCACTATCTCCATCCCTTTACCCATCCTTTCCCTCAAAATTTTCCAACACCAATGAGTATCCTTTCCCACTTTTTCTCTCCTACTTACATATACCCCACCATTTACTCCCTTTTCGATTTACATATATTTATTAATATACTTAATTATTGTTGTTGTTGTAAATGTTGTTAATAATAATTAATAATAGATCGTTCTATAAACTGACACATTAATTGAACGAGACGAATTTAAAAACATAAAATTCATTGATTATTTGGACAATTCGAGTTACGACCGTAATTAGAATTATTTACGATCCATATTGAAGGGATTTTTGAAATTGGAAGTGAAATGGAGGAAAAGATGGAAACTATATGATTTTGTGTTTGAGAGTATTGTACAAGTGAAACTGAAACTTTGTGAAAATATGTCAAATTTGTACTCATTTTATAGAGAAAAAAATTTTATGGCCGTTGGTGTTTTCGGATTTTCAAAATAAGTTACCGTTTGCAAATTATAGTCGTTATACTATTTTGGAGCAAATAAAAAAACAACGAACAAAAGTTGACAAGTGTCAACGTGTGGTGGGAAGGAATTGAAATAATAGCCGTTGCATTCGTGTACTTCAAACGGCTAGATCATAATACCAACTTGCATTTGCACTGTTCATGCATGGGTGGTAGGGACAGTCGTATACCTATAAAAAATAACCTACAACTCTAAGTCTCTAACTAATGTAGACAGGATAGTAGGGACCGAATCCACAAGGAAGCACGTAATTCTACTAACTCTAAAAATCTATCCTGCCGTAAGGAGCCTTTGAATTTGAGGATTGACTAATAAACTAATGACTATTAGAGAGGAAATTAAACACGAGAAAATATATAATAACATCCTAGGACTTCGGTTCACCACATATCTAATGAATGAACAAAGATTAACTAACAAACTGTTGACTTCCAGAACTAAGGTACACTAATTCTCTCGAATCTAGTCTCCTTCAAAACTCCTCTAATGGCTCTCGCTCACTTAAACTCGTTTTGCCTATTATCCCTGTGATCTAATTGAGGTAATCTTACCTCTCGCGCGACATCGATTTCAACAATATATCAAATTATCAATTAAACCTGACCACAATTTAATTGAAAGCAATAAAACATGACAATAAGTAACACCAACAAGTATACTAATTATCATGAAACAACACATTAGAAACGACCCATAGATCCCCTAATCATAGAAAGGGAACTACTCACGCATGATTATAATCATAGAAAATAAAATAATAATAAGAACTAAAACTAGAAACATGACTAAAGCAATTAAACTAATTAACATGAACAAAATAACACAAAAACATAAATTAGGGCAAAACAAGATCTAGAAATAAACTACTACTAACAATTATATCTAAGAAACATAATCAAAGTAATAAAAACAAGAAAAGAATTAAAGTAGAACATGAAATTGGGATTGTATTGAATGAATGATTAAGTTTTGACAAAAGTAACTTCTAGAGAGAAACTGAATGAAAAACACTTAGGAGAAATAAATGCTACTCTAATGTAATGTGTGTGTGACCTAGCTAAAACAATAGCTATTTATACAAAAAGTACAAGACCCGAGCTAAAAAGGAGGAAAAGGGCACCCGGACATATTGCTCGACCAACTGGGCGAATGCCGCCCGATCGGGCGCATGAAGCGAGTGAAATAGGTCTTTGGAAGTAATCCACCTGATCGGGCGCGATCAATGTTTTCATCCCAGATCTCCTGAAAATGCTAAGTAAATCCCGTCCGGGCGAAACGAATTTTTCGCCTAACTTAAGATAGCTCGTCTTCTAGCTACTCCAGGCTTCATCATAGCTTCTTGAATACTTCAATTCTAACCCATGGCTTGTAGTATGTAGTTGTAACCCATATGATTGCCTCGGAATCAATGCAAAAACACCGAAATCTTGCAAAAAGTCACTAACAAGAACAAACAACTCCATACAACCAAATGTTAGCCAAAATAACTCCGGAGAGCATAGGTTAGAGTCAAAATAAACTAGAAAAGGGGGTAAAATACATGAATAAAATACATTTATCAACGGGGGCCAAGACAAGTATTCCTTTCAGTAGAAAGGAAATCCTGATTTCCTTTTGGGAAAAGGATCCTTTCCCATATTCCCACATTCATGAGGAAAAAGAAAAGAATACCAATTTCTTGCTAAGAGGATAGATATCCTCAACGTTGTTGCTGCTCTAACACTTTTCATCTCTCTCTCTCTCTCTCTCTCCCCCCCCCCCCCCCCCTTAAAAAACCCTTTTTGTTTTCAGTGCCTTTTAACCCACGTTCCAACCAACCAACCTCCAAACCACCAAAATCAACCCACCTCACCTAAAAAAAAAAAAAAAAAACTGAAAAAAAAAAACAAAAAAAAAACCTTACCCATCCCTGTCACCCCTCACGGGCACCGACAACCATCATCCATCAACTCGCCTCCCCTCGCCGTCCCTTCCCCGCCCTTTATAACCACCCAAAACAAAACCCTAACATTCATAAGTATTAAACCTGGTCTAAGGTTTTGTTTTGGGTGCTTTGGGGTTTTCATAGGGCGGCAAAAGGGGGCAAGAGGGGTGGTAGAGACGGTTGTTGGGGTGGCGGGTGTTTTAGTTTTAAAGTGATTGGGGTCTGAAGGGTGGTTTTGGTAGTGGTTAGGGTTTGAAGGGGTGGCGGTGGGAGTTGGCAGAGCCGGCGAGAGGTGAGGGAGGGTGGTTGGGTGGTGGTTGAGTAATAACCTCCATTCCTATTCTTTTTCAAACAAATAACTATCTAAATCTAAGGTATTATTATTCCAGTCCTCCTCATTCCCATTCCCAAAGCCATTCTCTTTTCCTTTGTTCAACCCCCCCCCCCTCTCAATCTATCCCATTAATCCGAAACTTTGGTGAATGAAGCCTTTAAAAGCTTAAAACGAGTTCAAATCCTTATTGGAGTTTAGTTGAGTGAAGTGTGTTACGTTTTTGCAACAAAGAGCTAGAATCCTATACACATCAAGGTTAGGGGAAGATAGGGACAGGGAAAGGAATCTATTTTTTCTCTTCCTTTAAGGGTCTGTTTACTTCAATTGAGAACAACTGAACTGAACTGAATTGATTGAAGCTAAACTGAAAGTTTTTATTATAGTTTTTAAAGAAGAGCCGAGCTGAGATGAATTGAAATGATTGGAGCTAAATTGAACTGAATTAATTTTAAGCTGAAGTAAACATAATAGGAGAACCATGAACCTTTCTATCATAGAGATATTTAACGAAAAATTGGAGTATGTTATCCAAACAAGGTGTTAATGTTATTTTCTATCAATTTTTGAAATTGTTTGTGCTATAATAATTCATGCATCACATATATCTATAAAAGACTAACCTGATTCGTCATAGAGAATCCTCGTTACAACATCAAAGAATAATGCAAGTATTAGTCGGGCTTACATATTCTTTTTTCGTGTTAAGGAGTCATAAAGACAAGTGATGAGTATCGATCCCAATAGCTCTTGGAACCAGAAACAAAGCTCGAACCAACTAAGTGATAGTCCACTCTCCAGGCTTACATATTCTTTAACTAATGTTCTCCCAGTAATACAACAGTTTGCTAGCATGAGCCAAAGCCCTGGAAACCAGAGGAAAAAACCACGGTTCTACAACTTCATCCTTTATCTTACATCTGTGACTCAATTGCATTTGTAAATGTATACTACGATGATGCATTATCCAATAAAATATAAATCATCAAACTAATAAATTTTACAAGATATGCAAAATGCATATTATTTGGAGCTTTGGACCTGTAGTAAATATATCTGTAACTGCCTTCTATACAATGTCGACCAGATTCTATCAATTTATTGCTCTAAATCTCAGAATTGCTAGAAGATTTGTTACATTTTCATCCAATGCTTCAACTGAGTGAAGTTTATGCTCATCAAATTTGTTGCAGAGATACAGCCATTTAAAATCGCTCGCACGATATCATCCTTTCCCTCTAAATTTAACAATACATCATTTACTCAACCAAAGCACTGCAGATACAATTTATGAGTAACATTATAACATCATAAGCTGCTATGTCAAATTTATTTTAAAAGTATTAATTCTACATCTGCAGGATCATCATTCTTGAAAATATTGCCTCTGAAAGAAAGTAGAATAAATAAATTAATCAATAACAAAAACCAGCCTAATTATCATACTGTACAAGTGGAAAACATGAAGTTGATAAGTTCTTACCAAAGAGTCAGCCGATTCCTCCATTGAAAATCCGAAGTCAAGCACAGATCAAAAGTCTTTGTTCTATCTCTCTGGATTTCCCATCTACTTATAGCAAGGCTCCTAAAAAAAAGCCTCTCTTCTGTAATTTTCAGGAAAAGGCAAAAATTACAGTACTTGCAAATGAATCAGAAAATCAATAACCTCAGCTCTGAGCTATCCAGCAATAGCATAGCAACAAATCATATCCAAATTCAATAGTAAATTAAATGGTGGAAGATCTCAACAACCCAATGAAAGAAATCAAGAAAAATGAACAAGTTGATCGTATCTATAGCAGTTAAACTCGCTCAAGTATAAAAGGGTGTTCAAGAGTATTGACAACCAAATGGAAAGCATACAATATGCATGCAACATTATATAGAGCTGTATAAGTAACACAGTTGATCAATGAACATATGAATGTATAAAAGTAATTGCCAGGAAAGGACCCCGAACGACCCATCTATGCTAGGAGCTTAGGATAGCAAAATATCTTCAAATCCTTAACAATGATGTTTTGTCCAAAACATACATCTGTCCAAGTAATTAGGCAGAAAAAGTGACTTTCATGGCTAACTTTCGTAAACCGAGATTACAAAAAATTTCAATTCACAACACCTCAAAGTCATCACACTTCACTATGCTGAGCTGCTCACTAGTGCTAGGCAGAATAAAAGGGAAAATGAACAAGACCTAGAATTTTGCTTATGTGAGGTGTGGTTGGTTTGTTAAATACAGCGAGATGAAGGGAATCAAGTAAAGGAAAGGTGCGAGAAAAGACATTTACAAATTCTGTAGCATAATACTTTTTAAGAGTGATGCCAAGCTACTTGATTGTCTGTTTTGCTTTAAACTACTATCTCAATAGCAATACTATCCAAGTTCCTCTTTTTTTGTTTCACTCCCTTATTGTGTTCTTATGCATTAAATTCAAGAGTATCAACTAAAGTACTAACTTAACGTGCAACTAACTCGGAATAATCCAGGAAAAAGATATATCAACGTGAATGCTGAATGATTAATAAGAACAATCCAGATAAAAGGGAAGATAGCAATACAATTATACAAGATAGATGATGAGCTTTCGCGATCGGGTGGCCTAAATCACTGCCACTAAGAATTAGATCTGAGTGACCCTCCTCAACTCCAACCTAATTGTTGGTTTTAATAGATTCTCCTAAACTCTGGTGATCCAGTCCACCCCAAGTTAAAAATCCTGGCCACACCATAATCTCTGAAAGAGTAACTGAATAGAACTTGCTGAATCACAAGCACCTCAGCAATTTTACTATCACCCTTACTCTTTTACCCTAGCAACTCAGCATATGTCCTTACAATGGATGACTAACTAGGAGACATTGCATAATCGCATCAAGATAATGACATTAGAAGAGGGAGCAATGGCAGTTACCTCTAGTTGCAAAAGACATGATCTCTCAACAAGGATGCTACACCAAGGCACCTTTTGATGCTTCTTCATCACCTTAATGGCATAAAACCATTTAAGCTCTGATTAGAGACAGAAATGTTCAAGACTATATGCCTTTGTTTTCCATTCTCTTATATAAAACCAACATTGCGTCAGAATGTCAGATCATATCCCTGACAATATAAAACCCATATAAGAAAATAGAAATATATCAATATGCTTAAGTTAGCCAACCATCAAAATGGACAAAACCAAAACTTCAAACATGAAAGACGAATTTCAAACCCTCAATTGCAAATGATAAGAAAATTAAGGAAGGAGCTATCCCAATAGTTATCAGTTAGTTCCAACGCCCACCAGAAATTTAAAATATATATACACACATAAAGAAAAGGCAAAACACCCAGGACATGATTGTTTGACTGCACGAGGCAAACTGGTACAGAATCTATAGGATTTCTTAAGTGAAGTATCATGACCATAACTGTAACCCCACCAAAATCTATAAGATACAATAAAGTGTCATGTGTTTAATATCAAAATAAAAATCTTGTAACTACAAGAGAAGAAAAACACCAAGGACATGAGGCAGCTGGTAACACTAAAATCATAGGATTTCTTAAAAGGAGAATTACGATCGCAACTTTGACCTGGAAACTCAAAAGTAAGCAAGACACTGCCATGCATTTATATTTTTAAAATCTCCTTCAGACCTTGATATATTGATAAAATAAGAGCATTCTTTCTTACATTTTTGCATTGCCGCCCACATCTTCATTTCTGAAACCTGGCCTTCAAGAGGTTTTATATCAGAACATTGACGTATGTCTTCTTGTTCCCCTAGTTGCAAGTTCTTATGTAATTTATCAAGGATCCTCCATGTAACAGCATCCGGAGTTAACCCATTTTTCCTCATCTCTCCAACAATCTGGTAAGCTTGCTTTTTCAAACCTAACTTACAAGCATTGTCAATTACAATATTATAGTTGAAGATATTAGGGGACACTCCACAATCTACTAGCTCATATAAGAAGTCACAAGCTTCATCCAACCTACCCAACCGGCACAATCCTTTCAAAATGGAAGCATAAACAAAATTATCATGAACCTTGGACGGCCATATAATTTCATCCCAAAATTTTTTGGCTTCATCCAGACGACCAGCCTCACAAAGCCCTTCAATAACTATACTATATGTGGTGCTATCAGCATTTACACCTTGGATTACCATGCCTTTGTAGATATCCATAGCTTCATCCGCCTTCTCAAGCTTGAATAATCCACGAAGAAAAGCATTGCAAGTCACAACATTAGGCTTGAGATGCCTCTCAGGCATTTTCTCATGCAACAAAACAAGAGCTTCTGTGATTTTACCCGCATTCAACAAACCACCCATTACAACAGTGAAAGTTACAACATCAGGTGCACAAAATTTACCCAGCATCATGTCATTAAATATTTCCGCTGCATCTTGAATCCTTCCCATTTTGCATAACCCATTAATAACAGTATTAAGGGTGATCACATCAGGCTTACATTGTGCCTGCAGCATGGAAACAAGTGTGTTTAGGAGCTCAGTTGCATTACTAGTAAAGCAAAGAGCTCTTATATAAATATTATAAATTCTAGTTTGGTCCATAGTTTTCAGTTTCAGAACATATTGCAGAATCTCCTTTGCCTTTGTTACATCACCATATTGACAAAGACTTTCTGTCAAGATCTTGTATGTATATTCAGATGGTACATAACCAAACGCGATTCCTTCTTCAAACAGCTGGAATGCCCTCATACAACCACCATTTTTGCTTAATCCATGAATAATGGAATTATATGCTGCCATGCTCGGTGTAAACCCTCTTTTTCTCATCATATACACTATCCTTGAAGCCCCATGATGCCGATCAGCTCTGCATAGAGAATCTATCATTTGGGCATAAGCAAATTCCTCGGGAATGCTTCTACCTTGAGGCATATCTTCAGCAATTTCAAAAACTTCATGGAAAATTCCATCCCTACACAAGCTATCTATGAGGTTGGCAAAAGCGGCACAATTTACAGATGGGTCATCATTATTTCTCATCTGCTCCCAAAGCTGAATCATCACTTTTTTCTCATGTTGTGCATCACCACTCCTCAAAATTCCACTAAGCAAAACACTATATGTCAATGGATTTGGCACTACGCCCTTCTTGGACATTTCACCAAGCAGCTTAAATGCAATACCCATATCACCATATTTACAATATCCGCTAATCAAAGTAGTGTAGGATACAACACTTGGACAATGCCCCTTACAAATCATGTCAAACATCACCCTATGAGCTACGTAAGGCCCTGACGATTTGCAAAACTGATCAATTAAACGGTTATAATTCATTAAAGAAGGAACAAACTCCGGGTTCAGATTCATCAAACTGCAAACCAATTCAAATGTTGCATGTGGAGTTCGTGAATCAAGTAATCGAGCAATAAGAACATTGCAGGTGCGCTCATCTGGGATACACTGAGAGGCAATGAAGAAAAAGAATCGTTGGTGAGCTTCCACATAGCGTTGAGACCAACAAAGTGCGTGAATCATACTGCTAAGATTTAGGGAGTCGGGATGGTAGCCTCGGAGGCGGAGGCAATCCAAGAGACGAAGTGCCTCATCAACATTTCCATCAAAGGCACATAGCTTATGAATCTTTCTTGTCCAGTATGCCCTGTTTGTTATGCTTACATTGTCCAACTTTTCTTCTTCCTCCAATTGTTCTACTTGTTTTTGGGTTGGAATATAGCCAATGAATCTCGCTGTTTTATTTGTTTTTGGCAAACATAAATAAATATTTTGTCACTATCTAGCTTACATAGTATAAAACAATGATTCTTTGCATAAGTTTGTATGAGGAACAACAAATTCACGAAAATGCATAAAATCATAAGAGAGCTAGCAGAGATGCTGACCTTTTCTATGAAAGTCTAATTTAGGTTTGGCGTTTGAGACATGAACCCAAGTGAAGATTCTATTCATTACAATCTTCATCTTTGTATACTCAGTACGTTCAACACTCCCAAAGAAAATTTTCCTGATTAAAAGCCAAACAATTTCATTAAAAACGTACTCATTCTTTAACAACAGAAAATGTATAATTTGCATTGTTTGTCAGAAAACTAATAATAATCCATCTACTGAAAAAGTATTCAAAAACAACTGTTTCAGCAAACTAATATCAGAAAAAACCTAAACCTAAAACCTTACAAACACCACCACACTGATTTTAACCAGACTATCGAAATTGGAATAAAACAGCACACCTTCACGTCTCCAACCACATTAAGATAACTGAAAAAACCGGGGCCGACATGTATGATTACAAGCTCATTTATGCATTGTTCTTGATGGTTTCGACTTTCGTGCTGTCGTAGCAATTTTCATACCGATTTGCATCAATTAATCCATTCAAAGATACTAAAAAATTGCTGTCAACTACTTGACATTTTAATGATTTTATCATTACAATGATATGCATATTCTAACCTTCAATAATTTGAAAAAATTAATATACCACAACAAATGTATTCAATAATAAAAATCATACAGTAAAGTATGACGAAATCAAATTATTCATAGTAAATTAGTAATAGTTTATTATAATTAACATTCAATATAACAGAGTTTTGTGAACATATTAAAAAAGTAATAATCACGAAAATACAAGTTAACACATTAATTAAGATTCGTAAGAACAAAATTAATTAGAAGCTGAAAGAATAACTATTCGCGAAAATTAGGTTAGGAAATCAAGCTAATTTAAAAAATAATAATAATAAGAGAAGAAATCAATATACCATGGATCAAGTGAATTTGAGCACAGCTACCATTAACGAGCGAATTGAAGAGACAATGGTAACCAGAAGTTTGAGTTAATGGAGTAATGCCTGTTCTTTTGACTTCAATTTTTTTTTTCGCATTAATTCAGTTCCGTTCAACTCGGTTTAGTTTAGTTCAGTTAACCACTATTTAGTTCAGTTTATCTATGTTATAATTATTAATTTACTACTTCAATTCAATTTAGTTCAATTCAACTACTTTCAATTCATTTAAACCTCGTTTCAGTCCAACAGAATAGGGCTAACTTCTTTTAAATATGTTACTACTTCAGTTTTAATACAATTATAGTAGCAATTACTTTTTCATATATTTAATTTTATTAATTTTTTGTAAATCTGTTTTAGAAATAGGAGAGTTAAACAATTACTACCTCCGAATTTTTTTAGTTTCTACATTTGCTTTTTCACATCTCCCGAGACGCAACTTATAATATTAATATCTCGAGTTTGATACAATAGAAAATTATAAAAATTATATATTCGAAAAGTATACATTGAGACGAATCAAATAAGATCTCATATGACTATATTTTTCTTTACATATTAAGTATCAAATCAAGTCAAAGTTGCAATTTGAATAGTGCTAAAATTTCATATGTAGCAACTAAAAAAATATTAAGGGAATATAATTTTCTTTATATATTTTTTATGTGAAAAATTTGCTATAATATTCTTTATATTAAGTAAGCTTCTAAGTCCATAAATTAGTTTTGAGGGAAATTTTTTTTATGTAAAGCTGTCATGTGGACAATGATGAGATCATCATTAACCTCCTTTAGTATATAATTATAGTCTTATAGATTATAGATTTCTTCTCCATCTTATTTTGGGCAAAATTGGCACCAACTCCCAACAGGGAAATGCTATCAGGGGCATATTCAAATTGTTTGTGAATAATTGACTAAAGTAAATAATTTGATATGATGCAAACAAGACATGATATGATGTTTTAAATCAATAATAAGGTCATATAATTTTGTGTGATATGATATACCTTATTCATGATATGTTGTACTTTTTATTGATAGTATGATATTATTACCCCTTTGACATTGTTAAATATTTAATTTGGCACCTGCCCTTGCACTAGCTATAATTAAACGATCAATGCTTTGTAAAAGGGGTGCTTATAAATTATAATGTTAGTTGAGTTTAAGTACAGGGTTGGCTTGGTTTCACTCGACTCATTAACATCCCATGGGCACGAGTTCATCCAACTTCAACCAAGTCGAGTTTAGATTGAGCTTTAAACAAGTCAACCTTTGACCTAGTCTTAATAATTCGAAGAGCTTTTATCGAGTAATTTAACAATTTGCTATTTAGTTTTAAGTTATTCCAATTAAATAATAATCGACTTATAATATATTTGACTAAAATATATGATAGTTTTAAAAATGAATGGATAAAACTTGTATAAGCACTCCTACACTACTAAAAGTTTAAAGCCAATACATAAGTACATTGAGGCATTAGGTAATACGAACTATATGAATGAGGAGCTAAAAGATGGAGTTAGCTTGATTTATCTAACCTAATTATAGGAATGAGTAGCAACATACTCCCTCCGTTTCATTTTATTCTTTAAGTTTTGACTATTGTTACTATTCATTCATCACAATTTGACCATCGTTTGCACTTTATACGTAAGTAAAAACATATTCATATAAGGTCTTATTTAATTTGTCTTGATTTTTCCTATTAGAATATACAATATTTATAATTTTTACAAATACAAAATTTGAGTTCGTTATAAACGTTATAATATTCGTATTGGCAAACGTGTATAAATGATACGTAAAGAATAAATTAAAACGAATAGAGTATTTGGTAGTTGGCTTTTTTTTTTCTTTTTGGTAGTCTGTTGCCTTTTTCCTGACTTTGAGGTTTTAGGGTTTCGAAACTTAGTGGTAGTTTTTCGGGGTGTTTTGTAGTCGTGGGTGCTTTGTGGTCGTGACTCGTGAGCGCTTCACATGGAGTTGTGGTAAGTGTGGGGGTGGCTGTAGGGTTGACAATGGTGAGCGATTGGGTTCAATATTTGTGCTTCAAGGGCGATGGTGGGCTTGGTGCCAAGTGTAAGGCCATTCGACATGGAGGTAATTGGGGTAAGGGTTGTACAAAGAGTATGGTCTAGGCCGCACCAAACCGCAATTCCGCTGTCTGGTCTGGTTTTGTGGTCCAGATTTTGCAGTTTTTTTTAAGCTATACCGCAAATTTTGCGGCCTGGTCTGGTCTCCTAAAATTTTCAGACCAAACTAGACCGTAAACAGTAAATGAATATGAAGACACTTTAAATTGTAAGATTTGTGGTATTGTAGCTTTGTAAGTTTTTCCTTTATTTGATGGATACTTAAGTGTCATTTGTCGTTGTGGACTCCAGACCGCACCAGACCTGACCATGAACACCACTGGCAACGGGGTTAGCCAACCGGCCAACCCTCAAAGGAAGTCCTATTTTTCATCAGGTTCAAAACGAACAAATGAAGATAAAAAATGTGTCAGTAATAAAATAATCAAAATGTGACATGATATAAGACAATTACCAACAGATAGATTATCGTGTTTTTCTCGTCGTAAAACTTGATGCATCTAAAATTTTTTAAAGAATAATTGTTTTTTAAACTACGGCCACATTATTTTGGATTTATTTAAGTTCATTTTGAATCTATTCTATAATATTTCTATACATTTCACTTCAACCTTACTCTTGAAGCATATCACAGATTTTCTGGCAAATGTTTAGGAGTCAAAAAGTATGATGATATGCCATAAAATCAGTGTAACAAGGTAAATGGAAAACCACAAGGTGAATATTCAGTCCATAAGTAACAAGCAGAAGAAACATAACTTAAGCTCCAAGATGGAACAACTTTCTTTTTACATTTAACATTTTTTTCCGAGTAAATAAAAGTAAAAGAAATTATACGGGGACATGCATCCTAGCATCACCAAACACAACTACACTGTCAATAACATATGATCAGTTTCTACAACTGCCCATCCAAATATGTTGGATATTGGGCATTTTCGAATTAACAAATACAAGCTAATACATTGACTGTTACTCTGGATTCTTGAGAGCATAATTTACTAATTGCTCAGAACCCTTTGTTAAATTAGAAATGATACAACACGAACACACTTCCATCTGCCCCTTCTATTTCTGTTATGTGTCATCTTCAATTGCAAACCACCCTTGCGTAAAATAAGAGTGGCCGAAATTTGCTTATATTTGTCTTGACTTGCACCTTTTTGGCAAGTTGAAGCAGTGGAGGGGTTTCAAAAGAAATTGCGACACTGATATGTCCGCAGCTCTTAGAACAGCTTCAGTATAAGCATGATACAACAAGAAACAAATAGCCCCCCATTTCAGGGATCAAAAATTAATTAGAAAAAAAACTTTCTGGCATCCCAACTGTTTACTCCAGTGTCTCCATGTCTGTCACTGTTGTCCTGATTTACAGTGGAAAAGAAAGGGAAAAAAAGACGAAATGAAAATTCTGAAACAAGTACACAAGCTACATATGAACTTGGAAAAGAAAAAGGGAGGGTATATCGTTTGATAACAAGGAAATTTTCATGCAACTTAACTTGTACTCTCAATTATGTATATTACTTTTTGCTAAGCTCAAAAGGTTAGCTGATTTTAAAACAATTATATTGCAGTGAATTGTAAAATGGAGTTACGCACTTCTTATAAAGGCCATGTAATAGAGGAATGTTATCTTAAAATAGTTTTGAAGCAAAAAGGTTTCTTATATTCCATGCTCAATTTTGTTCAGTCAACAGCATTTGAGTCTACCACTTCTTACGGTTGAATTTAAAGATATGCATGTCTCAAGACTCTTTAACTATGTCAATATCCAGTTTACAACCCCACAAGCATCAACATAGCAGCATAGTGATCCATCTTTTCAGAGGAAGAGGAAGCAACTAACCAGTTCAACTCGGACGTATGCACGTACATGAGAACTATTCCAGATATCAGCATTCTAAAGCATGTGATGGGACCTAACATCATTTGTTACAATCAACAAAATTAGAGAGAAAAAAAGATGAAATAAACCCAACTGTAATAAATTTGCACAACGCAATAGAACCCTTGCGCATTAACATTGCCTACAAAATATAACACTTATTCAACCTTTAGACCAGAATTAAGCATATGGATTCTGAGTTCGTGTGCTCATAAACCATTCACAAATATCTTCAGATGAGGGAAAAACAATGAAGTGCTATAAAGTATAAACTATGAAGTGACCTACAGAACAGGACTTGGAAAAAGAATAAAGAGACATCACCAGTTTTTATCACAGTTTCTAATATCAAAACAGTGTTCTAAAGAAATAGAGAATGGATGACTTCAGAGCTCTACTGAGCCGGAGCGTTTATTTAATTCTTTACCCAGGGACAAAAAGAACAAAGAGAGTTTGAAAGTTAAAATGAAAGCCAAGCATCTACACCTAGCCGGGGAGGGGCAACACTCCTAATTAGTTACAGCCAGAAAAAAAAACAGAGTAAGACCAAATAGGCTTTGTAAGAGGACTGAGGTACTCTGGAAGGACAGTTGCACCCATGCCAGCGGAAGACTCAGGATAAGTGGTCATTAACATTTTAGTTCTATGGGCTAAGTTGATACTATCACCTTAACTTGTGAACTAGATCTTACCTTTTACATGTAAAGTACTGAATCTAGAATTTATTTTCAGAATACTTTAGATTGCTATATAGATCACTATATATATACACATTTACATACTTAGAAAATCATTGTACAATGATTTCTTAAATCTATATTAAACTACCTTTTTAGGATGCATTTAACTTTTAAAAAGCACAACATTAATTCACAAGCGATGGATTACTAATTCAAGATTTACACTTCGCCTATAAAAAAACTAAATCATCAGTTTATTACAGTAGAACCTTTTTCACACCCCTAAAAACATTTCAGAAACCAAACAAAACAAATTGGGCTCGCAACATTTCACGGTCTCAGATACAGTCAAAATAGTTCCGACAGAAAATTAATCAGAAAAAAGATCAAAATCACAATTCTAGTTCAGAATCACTCTCTTGCAAACCATAAAAACCTCCTAACCTAAAAGATACTGACCCAATTAGATTCTATTCATCTTGAAATGATGACTTCCAGACAATTTTTTATCATACATTTGAAGTCAGCTAGTAGCTGGGAAAGGATTGTACGGCTGCATGTCAAAGGACCGTTGTTAGAAACATACGTTATGCACCCATTGGGGTGGGATTTTGGTAAACATATCATTGTTTCAAATTTTTCTTAAAATTGAATTTGACATATAAAGTTATTTTTCTAAAACTAGAGAGAATTCGGAAGTCTATTATTTAATTCCACCAAGATACCATAATCAGTTATATTTCCTCCGCACCACAATGTTTTGTGCACTTTCCCCATATAGACATTACATAATGTTTCGTGTACTTTCCCGGTATAGAAATTACATAATCTTTTATGCATAGTGCTTCATTCCATATTAGGCAAGTGTTTTAATATATTTTACGGCTATTTCACGATATACCCCTAAACTATTGCAAAATGCACCAAATACCCTCGTTGTTTTAAAAATGCATAATATACCCCTGAACTATGTAAATAATACATGATATGCCCTTATTGCACAACGACGTCAAACAACCGTTAACTCTTTCTTCTTTCTTTCATCTTCCTCCTTATTCTTCTTCATCTCTTTCCATTCCACCTACTATCCTTCAGTCCAAAAGCCCCTAATCCACCTTCTTCTTCTTTTATTAAATTTAGGATGATAAGTTAATTTAATAAAAAAAACCCAAACTATTAAGATTCATCTAACAAAAAATCAAACCTTTTATATACCAACAAAAGCATAATAAGTTGAGAACAAAAGCTTTTCTTTAAATCATTATCCATAATATAATTAAAATTTACAAAAAAAAAAAAAAAAAAAATTAGTATTCACTCATCAAATTTTAGAAAAACTTAACTTTAACCAACAAAACCATCCAAATTATAAACCCAAAAAATGAAAACCCATAATCAACATAAGAAACAATATGTTGAATAAGACGAATTGCAGTTCCAGCAATATCAAATTGAAAATCGACAATGCTTTGGAGCAAAGAGATTCATGAGGAATGGAGGAGATGGAGGAAGAAATGAATAATGGTTAGGGAAGAAGATGAAGTTAGTGGTCAATAAAATTTGCAGAAATGATGACAAAAGTGGCGTCATTATTATGGTCGAGATTGTTGGGGCTTCCATGAAGAAGATGGGGTTTTCATAAATTTACACCATTTTTGAAGCATCAATATTTGAAATGTTATGATTGATTTTGCAATGGAGGTTAATTAAATAGTGAAATTGAAAGAGAAGTAAGTGAATGAATGTTTTTTTTATTGAACAAGAATGTGAATTAATGGTATTTTTGGATTGAAGGAGAAGAAAGTGAAGAGGATGATGAAAGAGTTAACGGTTATTTAACGCCGTTGTGCAATAAGGGTATACTGTGTATTTTTTACATTGTTCAGAGGTATCTCGTGCATTTTTAAAACGACGGTATTTGGTGCATTTTGCAATAGTTCGGGGATACATGGTGAAATAGCCGTTATTATAATATAATGAAATATGCTACATAGCAACTCCCCCATATGTTAGCAAAAAACAAGCAGCAGAAAAGCACACCCAGGAGTTTGCACATCTCTTACCTCCAGTAAACTTTCATCTGGAAAGCTGGAAAAGGTATAATTCAGACTATTAGAACTGTCGAAATGAAGAATCCTAAGTTTTCCTTCCTACATACAACAGCAGGCACCAATTAGAATATACATGAATACAGTTATATGAGATAATCTCACAAACAAGATACAAATCTCCACCTTGGTTCCATAGACAAGACCGCTACCAACCGAAGGATGAAAACAAGCAACATTGACTTCATCTTCTGCACTAGGAAGAACTCTCACAAGCTCCATATCAGAAACTCTATAAACCTGAAGAAAGATTAAACAGATATTAGGGTAGAAATGCTGTACTAATTGCACAGAGAAAAGAACGTGACTACGTGGGTGGATTAGACACATTCTTCCTTTTTGTTAGGCACAATTTAGCAACATATGCGAGACACTCAGAAGTCAGAAGTGTCAAAACTAAATACTCCCTCCATTTATATATAGATGCAACACTTCATTCGGGCAAGTGTTGCACCTAAATATAATCAGAGCAAGTACAAAAATAAACCATACATTAATCAACAAATCAAGTCCATATCTGGAAATATGCAGAAAAAAAGACTTCTTTCAGCATCAGGAGTACCTCCAAAATGGAGTAAATGGGGACAGTAGTCTCCCCATCAAAGACAATGCTTTTGAGGAGAGAATTATGACGCCGTCCATAGGCAAGCAACAAGTGTTCAGATGTAGGTGAAAACTGCATTATAAAAAAAAATAAAAATAAAAAAGATGAAAAACCAAAACAGATGAGTACCCAAAAACAAAAGGCAAAGCAGGTAATCATCCCCGTTTCATAGTCAGCATATAAAGTAAAAAGAAAATAATTAACTGCATCTAATTGAAAGCATATAGCAATGTTTCACCACTAAATAGCAAGAAAAACAGAGAAAATGATAACAAAAAAAAGGCATGCACCATCACAATATGTAGCAGCTATCCAAAAGAACCCAACTGAAAAGCTGTTTATTGCTCTATCATGAATCTAGATAGTCAGTCATACATACTATACCCATAATAAAACCAACAAGCAACAACACAGTACAAAAAATGAATACAATAATAACAGAACTAGTATTTGAGTTGAGAGAATCCTAGAATTTATTGATTAATAATTCGGACATTCCTCACCTATTGCATACCAATATTAGCATAACAGAAACAATACCCAAAGCACTGTGTTCCCCACTTGTTGATTTATTAGAACCCATATAGGTATACTTGTGGAGTAAGGTAACTCACATAGCTATGGCTTGTTGAGGGTTGGCTTTGTTCACCTCTTTCATGTTATGCTCATTACTAAACAAAGTATATTCACTTTATATTCAAAACCAGCTCAGCTTGATTTGACCAAATGCAAACAAATCCACATGATAAAACGAGTTCCAAAAATGAATCAGTCAAACCAGACACAATATTAACACTAGGCAAGAGCACCAATCTTTTAACTTAAAATGATACTAGCAACAGTAACACATTTTTGAATCAACAAACAGGAATCAAAGGGTATGAAGAGCAGATACAGCAAAGGAAAAGCACAAATAAGACTCACCTGAATTGATGTCAAACAGTGAGCAGCCCTTATTGCCCGTGATGCAAGTACTAACCCGAACCTATGTCATTATAACAGTAAGCCACAAAAAATTGCATTCAAACAACAGGAAGGGAGAAAATCAGCTAAAGAGACACCTACGTTGCCTCCTCAAGGGAATATATCCTAAGCTCATACATAACTGGTTGAGCTGAAATTGGATGCCTTGTTGGTGAAGTTGAAGCCCCCAACGCATCATGGTGAGCCTGCATCTGTGTTCCAGATTCACCTTCCACCTGAGGCATCATACAGGCAACACAAGCTGCCAAAAACTTCCCACATGGAGAAAAATGGGCACCCATTTCGCTACAAAAGGATAGAATACAAAGTTACTAATGAGGGGAAAAAGATTTCTACATGCATAAAACTCTTTGCGTGTGCATAAATTATAAAGATTAATGACATTTCACAGATTCAAGTCAGCACACGAGCAAGAAAAGTGTATTTCACACAAGTTGGAAAAAGGGAGTAGGGTTTTTTAATCTTAGAGCTCACCTGCACAGCACAGCATGTGGAATAGTCAAACGACATTTTTCTGCTTCAAGATGAGCACAAGGATCTTTTATGTCATAAGGCCATATTCTAAGTTTAACAGTACATGGCAACTCTGCTGCTGCAGCAGCGGCTAGTGATGTGGCAAGTTCAGATTGAATTCTGCTAATAACAGGTTGAGGATCTCCTTGCTCCTGAGGAACAGCCCCTTCCACTCCAGAAGTACTAGCTGCTACACGAGAACGTGATGAACGATGCCGAAAAGTAGACCGACTACTGCCCCTTGTGTAGGATGTACCCAATTGTATGGCTGACGTAACCACTGGATCCTGGTTAACCATTTCACCTTGCACAGAAGAAAGCTCCTGTGAACTAGGATTTACAGGACGTATCATCCGTTGTCCAGCTTGGCTCTGACCTATCAACCATCCTTGTAAAAATGGCAAATCCCAATAAGCAGGATCTCCAAAAGGGAAAAACTGAGTATTTCTTTCTTCAGGCTGTATGTCAGATGTCTCCATAGCATCAACAACTGACTCAGGAGCAGCAGGTTCCATCTCAGCTGATTGTCCGTCAGGCCTCGTTTCATCCGGAAGTGAAGTATTATTGGATTCAACAGGAGACAGCAACAGCTCATACTGTCCAGATGGGGTTGAATATGTCAGCAACCTCACTGATGAAGAAGGACCAATCCTCTGTTGCACACCATTTGAACCTCCATTCCCATCAGAATGCTGAAATGATATTCTTCCATCATTTCTGGAGAGCGGTGGCCAGATCACAAAGGGAAGGGACATGACAGGAAGTTCCTCAGCAGAACTAGACCACTCAGAAGCGTGTACATTAGCAACATATACAGTAGGGGGTGGATACTGCACGTAACCCTGAGAAGTTGCAAGGGTCATTGACGAATCCGAAGAATCAAGGTCATTCACCTGCATGACATGGAAGTCATGAGATACTGAAGAAACTGATACACAGAAGTAAATATCATCAAAAAGCATAGTAGCCTACCTCAGCTGTCAATAAAAAAGGTGCAGCATGTGGATGGAAGTGAACAGCACGCAATGAGCGTCGTGTCTTTAGGACAACAGTAGGAGTTGATAAATCTCCTCTTTCATTGTAACGCCATATGTACAGCTATCAACAATTAAAGGTTACACTTAAATATCACCTGATTCAACAAAACCTAACATTGTTTTTGAGTGCACAAATAGCATCCTTACCTTGTGTCCAGAAGCCACAGCAAGTAGTTCACCCTGGGCATGAAATGCGATGGAAGCAATTGGTCTATCTGTGAAAGATGAAGCACTCGTATTAGAAGTAAAAAAAAAAAAAGGATATAATGGGAAGAATGGGTTAAATACTTAAAGTAGAATAAAAAATAAAACAAAATAAATAAATAAATAATATATGGCATGTTTACAAAACCGAGAAAGCAAGAAACGATTACAAAAATCGCGTGACCCAACACATTCTGCTGTATTTGCATCCCAAAGACGAACTTCATGGTCTAGACTCCCGCTAGCAAGTAAGCCCGTACATGTTGGATGGAATCTAACCTGAAATAAGTCCAATCAGCACAAACAATGAAAATTTTAGGAGATCAAGGCAGTTTGCAATAGACCTATGAGTATCTCCACATCAATAAAACATCTATGAGGAAAACTTTGAGCTTGGTTAATTGAATATTATTTAAGCTTTAGCAAGAGAATACGACAAGAGGTAAGAGAACACTTGAAACAGTGTGACCTACCCTACAAAACTTGTCACCTAAGAATCTTGCTAGTGTCTCCTTTTAATTGTCTATACCCCAACTATTTTCCAGACAAAAGCTTCAAAATCTATGGCAAACAGCCCTGGTGAGTGTTGACTAGTGAGTGCATTAACCTAGAGGTCATAATAATCTTAAGCCAAACCTTCCTAGTGAAGGACATGAAAAAGTTTTCAAAAAAATAATAGTTTAGCTTTGTTTTACTAACTACTCTTCCTAGCACCTTCTCTAGTGAATGTCAGTTAAAGAGTATTTAGAATATTAATACAGCATTTTATTTTTATTTTCTATTTCTAGCCACAAAGAATTTACAGTTTTCCACAGATATTACTGGTTTCCATAACTGTAATTTTCTTTTGGTTCAGTTCCTTCTTAGTGCAACAAGGAAAACGATACTGCCGGTGCAGAGTTGCATTACAACTTACAACCAATCAACCATTAAAAAAACCATCAACCCATCCTTATAAGTTATAATAAGCTGTTTTCTAGAGTCTAGACCCATTATTCTTAAGCACTTCATTGAACTTATCAAATTAAAATCTAGAATGTAATATCGATTAATTTGCTTCTTCTATGATATATCTGCATTATTCATATATTTTGGCCAAGTGGTCACGTTCTTCTCAAAGGAAGAGATGATAGATCATAGAATTTACATAAATATGTGTAATTGAAAGTGAAACTGAAAGAATCAAATATATATCCTCATCAAACTCTAAAATCTATTAAAAGGTTGTATCGGGCATCCACGGATTAATAGCAATTTGCAAAATAAAGCATCCAACGCCAAATTTCAGTGATGTTAGAGCAACCAAAATGTTCATATTGATTAAATATAAAAATCTGGCTTTGTTTAGCTCATACATTGGTTGTCAAAATTCATAGATAATGTTAAGGGCAGTAAGAAATGAGTGTTTTCCTTCTAAATCTAGTCTATAAAGTTTCAACCACTCGTACCATAAGTGATCCGCACAGAAAGAGCTACAAGCTATAGTAATGAAAATGACTCAAGATCATTCAACTTTTTCAAAACTATAGAAACTGAAACTCACCACCCAAGGAGTTCTACGATGCCCACTTAGCACTTTCAGACAATTTCCACTTTGGCAATCAATTATCTTTACTGTATGATCTCCACTGCATGAATAAAAAAAGTGTTCTATTATTAAAGAACCGTCCAACTCTTTCTACCAAATTCAACCAGGATGACAAATTGACAACTCACTGGGTGGAAGCTAGTGTTTTCCCATCTGGGCTGAAAGCTGCTGCAATTGTTGACCTAGGAGGTGGCACAAGAGGGCAATACTTGGCTGATAAATGACGCAAGGACTGTGCCTCAACCCTGTCATACCACTCAAATGAATTATATAAATGCATAAAATTTTAAAGCTAAACAAATAAAAAAAAAATTGTATACTTTAATTAGCAAAGGTCACTAATGAAGAAGCATTACCATGAGATTAGGCTACGTCTTGAGTCATTTCCGGCCTCAAATATACAGCGAACAGCATCAGCACTACCCTCTGAACTTTCTCCCCACAACCTTTTTGTTGAGCGCTTTGTTCGAGGAGTGATCTCTCTACGTGCTAAAAGGTTAAAGACATTGTTTCCGCTGCTCAACACAACAAAAATACACTCTTCAGTAGAGATCTAGAATGCTAAGAGATAGTAAAATTCTAACCTATACTCGTACAATTAATGTAGCCCCACTCTCACTTTGGTTCGAATCTATTTTAATGTGAAAATGTGAAGAAAAGTAACACCAAAGGAAACTTGTGGGAATATATAGAGATATTAGTATCACTTATAGGATACTGCATATAAACTATGATTGCTTGTTTACGATTTTAATAGATTTTTATAGTTCTTCCATCATTTTGAAGGAACCCTGGAAAACAAATCAATCAATCAATCAGAGCCTTAATCCCAAAAATTGAGGTCGGCTACATGAACCCAAAAAATAATCATTCCATGTGGTCATCAACATAAACTTTCCTCCTCCATCCCCTGCGATCGAGAACCCCATTCTCTTGTAAATCTAAAAGCTTCATATCCTTTCTAACCCCTTCCCACCAAGTCATTTTCGGTCTCTCCCTACCTCATTTGAGATCTCCATGATCCCACCCTTCCACTCGTCGCACCGGGCTCCCTCACGTCTCCGTCTCACATATTTGAACCAACGCAAGTGATTTTCCATTAATTTGCTTGCAATGTTTGCAACACCAACTTTTCGGTGTATGAATTCACCTATATTTGTCCATGCGTTTTAAAAGCGTCCCCATATTTCACCCCTTTTTACTTTTCCATCTTATAGTCTCTAACAACGAAACAAGATAAAGAAAATAAGAATTTCTTATATTTGTCCATTCACCTAGATATTATCATTTAAATGGAGTTTCAACACAACATTTATTGCACATAAGGTATTATAAGTATCTTATAAGAAACAGACAATTATTCTATCAAAAAATAAATTAAAAACTAAATAAAATAAACAGCTAAAAAAGTTTTAAAAGGAAGGAAATATATTTAAACAGAAACCCAACCCAAATTCAGGAAAACCATAAATTTCAAAAAGAATAGAGATTTAAAAAGAAACAACTAAGGTAAAATTATATTATTAACTAAGCTAAAGGTTGATCAACAAGTTCAAACAGGTTCCAAATCAAATCCAATTACTTCCAACACCATATACAACTAAGTTAAAACCAAGTTCTCATGAAGTTCAATAAGTTCCGCTTAAACAAATTCAGTTCAAATCCGTTCATTTCACTTCCGTCGGATCAAATAAGTTCAGTTCAAACAAATAAACTCCGAAAAAGTGAAAAGAACGCGCCCTAATTACCTCAAAACAAGCTCTAACAACACAAACCAACAATCACTAGATACTTTCTTTAGTCATAGATTGTAAGTATCCAATTAAGTGACTAACATATCATGTTCACATATACTAAAACATACATATATTTCAAATTTTCAAATTATACACTAAACTTAAAAATTAAAAACTAAAGCATAATATTATTTATTAAAAGAACTTTAATCTAAAAATTCTCAAATAATTCATACTACACCAAATTTGCAAATCATAATTCCACATGCAACTTCAACTTCAATCATAAAAAATAAAAACAAACCAAATTAACCAAAATTAAATAAACCGGATAATTCAAAACACCCAACACCCAAAATTTCCCAGATCTTCAGCTCAAACAAAACAGATAATTTCAATTCAATTAAAACACAAGATCAAAACTAAATATCAAGAATTAAAATATCCTCTTACCTTCTTTTACATGATTCCCGAATACGCCGCGGCAATGGATTCGATGAAGTCGAAGGTGAATTCGCATCATTTGCGTCATCAACCCACATTGGATCCCTCATTTTTTTTTTTTTTAATTTCAACTTCAAAATCAAACACCAAATTTAATTAATTAATAAAAAAAACCCACCTCAAAATCTCATTTCCCACAAATAATTGGTAATTTAATCGGTTTATTGCAAGGGAAATTTGAGGAGGTGGGTAGGTGAGATGGGGAAGATTAGATTAGTGAAAATCAAAATGAAATGAAATTATTAAATTTTTTGGGGATTTTTAATTTTTAATTTTTGGGGATTTGATGAATTATTGAAAGGAATAATTGAAGGTGAAAATTTGAAGAAAGAGAGAAATTAAGGGGAAGAAGGTGGGGTTGGTGCAATTAGCAGCCACCAAAGAGGAGAAGAAGAAGATCGAACAAAGAAAGAAAAACCCAACAAACAGAAACAAAGAAAGAAAGAAAGAAAGAAAGTAAGAGAGAGAAAATAATTGGGAAGATTGCAAAAATTATTATTATTATTATTATTATTATTATTATTATTGTTATTAAATTGAAATAATACTACGTAATAATAAGTATTATTATTATAAATTGCTATAAAATTTAGAAAATTGAATTAGACCATATTTTCATTTCAATTCAGTTTCATGCGTTTTAATTTAATTCATTTCAAGTGAATTCAGTACACCTTTTTTTTTTAACGGATTTTCCCTTTAATGCACCTAAGCTTTTTTATTTTTCCATTTGTTACCCAATTTTTTTGGGTTCCACATGGTACTATTGCACTCTTAATTTAGACTATATAGTAACATTTCATCAAATTTGCTATGTACTTTCTGATTTACGTGCCATAAAATTGTTCTACTTAGGTTTTAAAGGGATATTTAGGCCTTAAAAAATAAAATTATTTTCAAAATTACCCAAAAATATTTAGAATGCCTCAATTTACGTGAAAAAAATGACTTGATTTGCATATTTAGATTCATTTTATGCAAAAATTATTTAGCTAAGGTATTTGGGGGTCATTTTTGTCCTTGAGAGACAATTATGGTGTCGAAGTTAAGAAAAATAGACCAAAAATACCTTAAACTAATGTAATATTTAATATAATGCTACTTTTTAGACTAAATTAAAAGTAAAATGATACCAACTAAAAAGAAATTGGGTACCAAATGAAAAAACCCAGAGTTCAAGAGTACTTACTGAAAAATCCCTTAAAAATAAATAAATAAATAAAATTTTAGTCCAGTTCAGTATTTTTCAACTCAATTGAAAGGTTCAGCCCAAAAGAAAAGAGCCATAGTGTTATAGAAAATACAGTATTTGCAGAGAGTATTAGGAGAATAGATGTGTATATTCTCCTTCAACTATAATACCATATATTTATATACAAAGTGGGTAGGATTTCTTGTACAGTAAACCCTAGTATATAGAATATTCTAGATTATACAATAATAAGTATAATAGGCATCCACCTTAATATATATATTATATAACACTCTCCCTTGGATGACCATTATCGAATAGTGTGCCTCGTTAAAAACTTCAACTAAGAAAAACCCTGTGGGAACAAAAACCTAGTGAAGGAAAAAGAATACATCACTTTCGTAATACGCTTTAATATGTTGCCTCATTAAAAACCTTACCTAGAAAACCCAATATGGGACAAAACCATGGTTAAGGGAAAAAGAGTGCAACGCGTATTTTCTCCCCCTAATGAATGCATAACTTGAGATCTTTTAAAATAATGAACCCAACGTCTTTGGTAGTAGCTTCGCAGGAATAAAATTCAACTCCTTGGTAGTTGATCCTTCCTGATTGGACTTCAATCTTCAACATAAGATATATTCATTCCTCCGTACTCTTGAAAATAATACTTACATTGTGTTTATCATTACTACATATTTGTCAAGTTGCCATAAATATTAAACTTATACCTTCTTCTGGAAGCTATATAAAGTAGTTGTTGATAATTACATATTAATCATAATTTATGGCAACTTGTGATATTATCAACATCATTGTCTAATCTTATGTAAATTAGTAATTACATTTAAGTAATTTTTATTTGTTTATGGTTCTTCTGGACCGTAAAACGATTATCCTTATAATATCAAGTTCTGAAATGAACATAAGATTCTGATTAGCACTCACATACTCAAACTTCAGGTTGAGTGTTGTTAATTTAGTCTTAAACTCTTCAGGAGTTTGATAATAATGTCACCATTATCCATTGAGGTGTTCAAAATATTTCGTATAGAACTTGAAGCACTAGATATTTGAATATGTCTTGTACAAGTTCTTCTGAAACTTTTATGCATAATTCACAACATGCTATTAAAACACCTTCATCTGTATAATTTCATCACAAATATATTCTCATTGGAGTATAAAATTTTTAATATAAATCTTCATACTATTGTAAACACAACTTACTATATAATGGACAAAATTTTACGTATATCACAATTATTGTATAAAATTAGTACATGTAATATGATGAGATGTGAAATTTATATGAACAAGATTTTGAGCATAAAACATATACTACGTATATAATGAGTGATGCATCTAATCACTAATTGACACATGCAATGAATAATGCGTTTATCTACGACTCACACATGCACATAAATGTAAGACTAAAAAAATGCAAGACACTGTACAATGTGAATTTCAAAAATCTATTGCTGGACTTCTGGTCCTTGATGATCGGACTTCTGGTCCTTGATGATCATCATTATTCACCTTTAGTTGGACTTCAAGTCCATGATAAGCTTTGATCATTCTCAATATGTCGACATAAAAGTGGACTTTTATTTCAGATCCCTATTTTCAAATCCACTACTTTTGCATATGCATATAATCCATCGGTTCCATCATATACCAGTATCACATTTTTCAAGATATAATTTGCATGCTATTTTACAATGATATCTGAATACATTTTCCATTGGTACCATTAGTCAATTATAACATCTTCGTTCTTATATCATAGGCCATCTGTTATAATTCAGATATCTATACCACTTCCGGGGCAAACATTATGGCATTAATATACCGTTACACTTTCAATAGTGTCAACTGCACTTTCTTGCCATATATTACATATTTATTTTGGAACCGATCATACAACCTACACTTCAGGTGTAGTGATTCAAGTATTATTGGCAAGATTTATCTCAATGTACTGTATATACATAATATGGCCAAAATGTATCTTCAATGCCATGTAACATGAGACATAACTGAATACAAATCAAACCATAGATGTGCAACATACCTTTAAAGTATATAGACAAAAGTTGGCAATAATATCACAAATAGTCATTATAGGGATCATCACTTTATAATTTAGTAATTTTGCCAACTTATCCCAATTCTTCTCCCCCTAAGTTGGTAAAATTTTCAAATATAGGGGCATCATATTCTTAACCAACTTAGTGTATAATTTCATGTGCAAAAATATGTCATCTAATTGAAGATTTATTAACAAATTTATCGTTAGAGAGATATATTCAACAAAATATTTGTCTCTTCTGGAGAACGATATTAATCAATGAAAACCATCTCTTCTCTAACTTATGATGTCATCACACATGTGTTATAAATTCATCATAAACGTTTTCTCTTCTAGAGATTAATGACAATGGGAGACAATTATTGTGCAGTTGTCGGTTTATTCTTGTGTGCTGACATTCACACCCCATAAAAAAAATGATTGTTATATAAACATAATCATGACTTCCTTATACGCATGTAACTCCACTCATTGTTATCTTTGGATTGCCAATGACTTTGGTAATGAGTTTTAACTTACTCAACGTGTTAACATACAAGGTGGTTTGGTAAGCCTTTAGTCACATAATATAGAACAACATATAAGCTATTTTAGTTAACATCTGATCACTCATTGCATATCAATATCCAAAGTTGATCAAAAATAGATTTTCCTTTTCTTGAAATTTTCTTAAAAATCATAATCCAAATATAGCTCAATTTCAATGTTCGTTAATTATGTCTTGCCATTCAAAACATTTCACATATCTAACATGAGAGAACGTCAGCACATTATTTCATATCAAATTGAAACTTCAGGTTTCCCTTACGGTTGATTATACTATACATTAAACCCGGATGGCCTAATTGAATTATCACATCCAATCACTTTCTAAATTCTGGTCAGTTTTCAAACAATAGTGATCACTTTATTATGCCTACTCCATGCATGGCCATGATGATTAATATGATGTGATATAAGAACACTAGCAAGTGTTTCTTTCTATACTTGGCAAGACTAATACTTTATGCAACAATCATTATTCATACTCTGCTAGAGCATTGATTATTATTATCATGATACATGTTAATTAAGTTGGACATATTATACTCTTCTAGAGTATTTTATATAATCTTGGCACATATCGATTTTACTAAACATAAATATATTCTAATGAAAATTCATCATAACGTATCATTTTCTTTCATATTCAATGATAATTATGTTCATAACTCAATAGTCTACCACGTTTCAGGCTTAATCTATGTTCGTGAGCAACTTGTGTTGTCCTTCTGCGACAACATTAATTTTAATCAGGGCACTTATGATTGATTTATAATCAATGACATTCTAAATCATCCATATCCATCTTCAGGATGGTATCATTATTCTAAACATTTAACTATCTTGTTGCCATCTTTATTGAATAGATCATTTTATGTACCAAATGGACCATCAATGTATTTTATAACTCATGGAATAAAAATACTATCTCCCCCTAAACCTTTCATATGGGGGCATGAAATTAGTCCAACAACATTTAATCTCATATTCTTCTTAAGCCATGAATTCTTTAGGCAATGTCATGTATCATGTAAAGTAAATTATTCATAAAACTCACATCTTTTTCTATTGCCCATATATATAAATCTTTATAATGATATTTCCAAAAATTATGGGCATAATGAATACATTCTTTAATCGAGTTTCTCACAATATCGTACTCAATTTTTTTTTTAAATACAATTATTCCTTGCTAATAAAATAAATATTATGTATTCGTGTTTGCAATTCTTTTAAAACTTTGCATGAATTATAAACAATAAAGGAAATATCATGCAAACATAATTATTATTCTTTCGATTATACATTTTCTCATTTACTTATGGTAAATGAGTAAATCTAGTTATATATGCATCATCAATACTCACTTATAGTTTGTTATCTTGAATATCTACCCAAGGATTGCATATCAACTTACTCAAATCTAAGCATAGTGTAGAAACTGCAAAAATTTATGTCACGTAGATATCTTCATATTATTCTTGAGGATGTATTAATAACCTTTGTGAATTTAAGAAACACCATTTTCATATGTACTGGTATTCTTCATAAAAACTAAGGGACTTCATGTTCATACATACAAGTATCTCATGTTCAATTTGCTCATCATTTGAATCCTATTTCATGTAGGTATAGTTGAATACAATCACACCAAAAACATATACTATCACATACAATCAATTACTAAAATTGTTATAATATATACAAATTATGATTGTTTATCAACTCCTTTCTTAACTATAGTATTCAAAATACTTATTGTAAATTAGAAACTTTAATTAAGTTGTATAAGAATATACAATTATCTTCCTTGAAAATTTTAAATATGTGATAAAGATGAAGAAATTATATTATTGGTGAAAATCATAGACAAGAACATCATTGATTTTATTCATACAAATTGTATACAATGCATACACACAACAACAAAGAGTATCAAATAGAGGTGTAAGGTAAGTTATTAGTTATTCATATGATCAATTGATATAACAACATTCTTATTTCTTATATTAATCCGTTCTATCTTTTGAGAGATCACAAACGAAAGAGTTTGTTGTTGTTCTATTGTTTTTCTTATACAGGACATCGATTATCGATCATTAGTCTATTTAATTATCCTTTTCTTTGCTTTGAAATCTAATATTTCTTTATCTCTTTAATTATTGAGCAAATAAGCAATAGCTCCACTAGCAATTATCACTATTTTTAAATAGTTGATTTCATTTCAATCGGTTTTAAAACCAAAGTAATTATTTTTATTATTATTGTTAATAATAGGAGAGCAAATAAGAGGATAATTCATGGACCATAAATAGGCTTACGGATTTGCATCTAGTTGTAAAATTCAAACAGTATCAATGGTCTTTAAATTAATTAACAACAAACACACTAGCGTGCAAAAACATCAACCATTAAACTAATTATGTCAGACTATATACAACATCAAAGTAATGAGATTTCTATACTAATATATGAATCTATCAATTTTCAACAAGTTAAATACATGTCACAAATTAGTGCACTCTTCTTAGTGAGTATTGCACAACAACATTATTCCCTTCCCCTTCTTCACATTCGTAGAAGCCAGGACTCCCGGCTTTTCGCTACAAATATAGCTTTGTAAACACGAATAATACAACAAACAGATTGGGAGTACCAGAGCAACAAATAATACGCCAAAAGAGTTATATGATGTGCTTTCTTGGCGAGACACAAACATGGATAACCCAGTGTTCAAGCAATTCTATGCCATATACCCTTGAATTAAAACACAAGCCCATAGCTTTCTAAAGTCATAAAATCATCAATAGCTTCTATTCTTGAGAATTAGTAGTACACTTCAACAAAATCAAACCACCTAGGCACCTAGCACAGTCAATTTATCAGCTCAAAATCAATGATCAATCTTCTGTACTTCCTTAAATCAAAAATCTAGTTTTGCTTCACTAATAAATCCCAAAGAATCACCCTTAGCAGTCAAAGTACCCTTAAACACATTAGACCAAGCACCAGTAATGGGGACACCGGGAGGGCAGAGAATTTATGCTAGTTGGCAACTTGGCATAGTCTTAAGATTTACCATAAACCAATATTTACCACAACATTCACAGTACAATAATACAGCAAACAGAAACACAGTTGAGGCTTTACAGATTAGGAGTTTGACACACATCGAGCAACTCTGTAAATTGGTTTAATGATAGAACTACCATACGCAAAGTATATAACCATTGAAAGTAAACCATTGATTACAAAAACAAAAAACGTGAATCAAATTAACACATACAGCGTAATTTGCAGCAATAAAGTGGCATAATGTTAGGATAGAGAAATTATAACTTACAAGTGTTACAGTAAAACTCCACTTGCTACTCCAAATTCAAGGTATAGGCATTGGGGGAGAAGCCGATGACCTAATATATTTCACAGACCAATCGTGCTGATAACGTGTTATAGAAAATACAGTATTTGCAGAGAGTATTAGGAGAATAGATGTGTATATTCTCCTTCAACTATAATACCATATATTTATATACAAAGTGGGTAGGGTTTCTTGTACAGTAAACCCTAGTATATAGAATATTCTAGATTATACAATAATAAGTATAATGGGCATCCACCTTAATATATATATTATATAACACATAGAATTTTTTTTTTTAAAAAAAAGCACCAGATGTTATAGAAATAAGGTGTTAGTAGAGAGTATTTGTGGAGGGGAATAAATCTATCTATTATTCAATTATAATGGGATATATATACAATGTAGAGAAGGGTTCCTTGTAAAGTGAACCATAGTTTCTGGAATATTCTAGAGCATACATAAGGGTATAATGGGCATCCACTTAATACATATATTATATAACACTTCCCCTTGAATGATCATTATCAAATAGTGTGCCTATTAAAACCAACTAGGAAAAACCCTATGGGACAAAACCTAGTAGAGGAAGAAGAGTACAACACTTTCGAGATATGCCTTAGGATGTTGCCTCATTAAAAACCTCTCTAGGAAAACCCAATATGGGACAAAACCATGTTTAAGGAAAAAAGAGTGCAACTTGTATTTTCTCCCCCTGATGGATGCATAGCTTGAGATCTTCCTGAATAATGAATCCAACGCCTTTGGTAGTAGCTTTGCACCTGAAGTAGAATAACATTCAACTCTTTGGTAGTTGATCCTTCCTAATTGGATTTCAATCTTCAACATAAGAGATATTCATTTCTCTATACTCTTGAAAATAACATATGTTGTGTTTATCATTACTTCATATTTGTCAAATTTCTATAAATAATAAACTTATGCCTTCTTCTAGAAGTTATATAAAGTAGCTATTGATAAGTACATATTGATCATAATTTATGGCAACTTGCAATATTATCAACATCATTGTCTAATCTTATGTAGATTAGTAATAACATTTATGTAATTCTTTGTTTATGGTTCTTCTGAACCATAAAAGGATTATCCTTATAATATCAAAGTTCTCCAATGAACATGCGATTCTAATTATTTCTCACATACTCAAACTCCAAGTTGAGTGTTGATAATCTAGTCAACAATACTTTATGAGAGTTTTGTATTCTAAATAAAGAATCTGAAAGACTTGATATTTGAATATGTCATATATAAATTCTTCTAGAACTTTTATACATGATTCATAACATTTTGTTAAAACACCTTCGTATTATGACAAATATATCCTCATTGGAGTTTATTATTATTTTTTTTCATGTAAGTCTTCATATTATTGTAAACATAAGTTACTACATTATGTACCAAATTTCACGTACATCATTGTATAGAATTAGTGCATGTAAATGATGAGATGTAAAATGTATACTAATAAGATATTGAACATAAAACATGTATATGATGAATGATGCATCTAACTACTATCTACACATGCAATGAATAATGCGTTTATCTACGACTCATACATGCACATAAATGTAAGACTAAAATATGCAAAACACTGTACAATATGGATTTCAAAATTTATTGTTGGACTTCTGGTCCTTGATGATCATCATTATTCTCCTTTAGTTGAACTTCAAGTCCATGATAAGCTTTGATCATATTCAATATGTCGACATAAAAAGTGAACTTTTATTTCAGATCCCTATTTTCAAATCTACTACTTTGCATATGCATATAATCTGTCGGTTCCATCATATACCGGTATCATATTTTTCAAGATGTAATTTGCATGCTATTTTACAATGATATCCGAATACATTTCCCATTGGTACCATTAGTCAATCATAACATCTAAGTTCTTATATCATAGGCCATCTGTTATAATTCAGATATCTATACCACTTCCGGGGCATACATTATGGTATTAATATACCGTTACACTTTCAATAGTGTTAACTGCATTTTCTTGCCATATATTGCATATTTATTTTGGAACCGATCATACAACCTACACTTCAGGTGTAGTGATTCAAGTATTATTGGCAACATTTATCTCAATGTATATAAATAATATGCCCAAAATGTATCTTCAATGCTATGTAACATGAGACATAACTGAATACAAATCAAACCATAGATGTGCAACATATCTTTAAAATATATAGACAAAAGATGGCAATAATATCTCAAATAGTCATTATAGGGATCATCACTTTATAATTTAGTAATTTTGCCAACTTATCCTAATTCTTCTCCCCCTAAGTTGGTAAAATTTTTAAATATAGGGGCATTATATTCTTAACCAACTTAGTATATAATTTCATGTGCAAAAATATTTCATCCAATATATGATATATATATATATATATTTATTTTTTTTAACAAATTTCATCGCTTCGAAAAGATATATTCAACAAACTATTTGTCTCTTCTGGAGAACAATCAATGAAAACCATCTCTTCTCTAAATTATGATGTACATCGCCACATGTGTTAATATATTCATCACAAATGTTCTCTTCTAAAGATTAATAACAATGGGGAGACAATTATTGTGCAGTTATTGGTTTATTCTTATGTGTTGACATTCAACAGCCCTAATAAAAATGATTGTTATATAAATATAATCATGACTTAACTTATACGCATGTAACTCCACTCAATGGTGATTTTTTTTTTTTTTGGATTGCCAATGACTTTGATAATAAGTTAAACTTACTCAAAGTGTCAAGATGATTTGGTAAGCCCTTAGTCCCATAATATGGAATAACATGTAAGCTATTTTAATGAACTTCTGGTCACCCATTACATATCTATATCCAAAGTTGTTCAAAAATAACATTTTCTTTTACTTGAAATTTTCTTAAAAATCACAATCCAAATATAGTTCAATATCAATGTTCATTAATTATGCCTTGCCATTCAAAACATTTCACATATCTAACATGAGAGATCGTTAGCACATTATTTCATATCAAATTGAAACTTTAGGTTTCCATTACGGGTGATTATACATTAAACCCGGATGGCCTAATTTAATTATCACATCTAAATATTTTTCTAAATTCTGGTCAGTTTTCAAACACTAGTGATCACTTTTATTATACATACTTCAGGCATAGCCATGAACATTAATATGATGTGATATAAAAACACTAACATGTGTTTCTTTCTATACTTGGCAAGATTAATACTTTATCCAATAATCACTCACACTCTGCTAGAGCATTGATTATTATCATGATACATGTTGTTTGTGTTGTACATTTTATACTATTCTGCATTATTCTTATAATCTTGGTACATATTAATTTTACCACGCTTATCTTAAGAACTCAATTGTCTACCACGCTTCAGGTGTGCTCTATATTCATTAATTAGTAAATCACATTGTCCTTCTAGGACATATATTTTAATTATAACACATATGAGTGGTATATAATTAATGACATTCATCCATATCCATCTTCAGGATGATATCATTTATTATATTTAATTATTATGTGGCCACCTCTATTAAATAAATCATTATATGTACCAAACTGACCATCAATGTATTTTACAGTTCATGGAATAAATACTATCTAGCTCCCCTCTAATCCTTGCATATGGGGGCATGAAATTAATCCAACAATATTTATATCTCATACAGCCATGTACGAAGTATCTCTTAAGCCATAAATTCTTTTGGCAATGCACGTATCAAGCAAATTGAATTATTATTCTTATAAACTCTTACATGTTATTCTTGCCTAAATGTTCAATCTTTATATTGAAAATCTTCAAATATATGAGCATAACGGATACCTTTTCAACTTAGTTGCTCACAATGTCATACTTATCAATTTCTTAGACTCATAAAACTTTTCCTTGGTAACAGAATATTATGTATGCATGTTTGTCGTAGTTCCTTCTTATGAACTTTTCATGAATTATATTAAGGTAAATATCATGCTAACAAGTTCATCATCTTATGCCAACATTTATGCAATTTCTCATTCACTTCTAAGAAATGGGTAAGTCTAGTTATTATGTACCAACTATACCCATCCATGCACATAGTTCGTAATCAAGAACGTCTACTAAAAGATACTATATCAACTATTCAAAATTTTTGAATATTATTTTCACATGACATTGTGCACATAGAACATAGTTATTTTATGTACGATGGGTTATTTAGGTCATGATAATATCTTTTATATTATTCTTAAGAATTCTCGATCTTTTGTATGAGTATTCTTTATAAAATTAAACAACTTAAGGCCCATATATACAAGTATTTTATGTTTAATTTATTCATTATTCCACTACTTCATGTAGGTATATAATACATCATATAATTAAAACTAAACACATATCAAGAATTCAAAACTAAACAGATTCATGATGATGTGTAACAAAAAAATGATTAACTTATAGAATAACATACTTATGTTATAATGGTACAAATTAACGTGTGGTCAATCATTGATAAGACATCATACAAATATATTACTAAAAACAGAATCACAGTCATCTACAAAGATAAAATTTAGTTCATAAACTTTAATTATATTAAAACATATACTCATCATATTGCTGGTCACTACTCATTATATACTTCTTATATATATTTCATAAGGAATGTAATATTAGATTTAAGCCAAAATACTTAACTCCAATGATTAATTAAATGGCTTGGCCTGGTGACTTGCCATTAATTGAATAATATGTTGATTTAACTCCCCTTATAAATATAATTAATTAAATGGTTTAGTGCCTCACCATTAACCAAAAACAAAAATTTATAAACAAGATATATACGAAGTACATCATAACGTTATGTATAATAGCTAAGTCCAATGAAATAGAAAATTAAAATTACGTATATAAGAATTAAAAGCAACAATTAAACGTAATTATACAACATAACTAAATTAAACTGCAATTAAATAATTCGAAAAATACATCGAGTGGTATACTAATGAAGACTATTTAAGCGCTTTGGTAATTGCTATGTGAAATCAATCGTTGGTAATGAGATTATTATTGTCTAATATCTCAAAAACCTTGTTTATTTGTAAGTAGAGATCAATGTTATGCAATGACAATAGGTGAAACTCAAACTAAATTGTCCTTAACTCAACAATATGACATCACACACATTCGCCACAATTAAATAAATCCAAGGAAAATATAAGGGCATAAAGCCACCCATTAATAGTAGATGAAAGCCATGAAGCTATAACCATATGCTATGGTATAAATATATAATTCAAGATTATATAACTTCCGTTTTCCTTTATTACCCCTAACTACAACCACAATGATAAATTTTTTTCAATACAAAGATTATACAGAGTGCTAAATCCTATTATGCAATAGAGCAATTTTGGTGGAGATATGACATTTAACTCAAAAGTATTCAACTAGGAAGAACAAGAACAAAACTTAAATACGACAATGTTACTTTGAATATAGTGTATGTCTCTATCGGGAAGTATTCTACGGATCGTGTATTAGCCAAATATATGAGGTAGTTACCTAAGATAAGTTTTTTTTGTTTATTTATTATTATTATTATTATTATTTTTTTTTTTTTTAACCTTAGCAGAATATATATCTTTCGTAAAGGATAAAATATGGGGGTAGCCATATTGTTTTCCTATATATATGCACATATATACTCTAAAAGTCAGATAATAAACTCAGAAGAACTCCATTTCATATCACGATCCCTTAATTAATGCCCATATTAAACCAACAAGATAATTCAATCAAACAAATAGTAAAAAGCGAACAAAAAACAAAAAAAGAAAAAACATAATCAATTATACATCAATCAATTTACAATCTTTTGAAGCCAAAATAATTTTCAATCAAGAGTCACAAAAACCAAAAACAAGTTAGTTGGACAGTTTCACGTTGGTAACAACTGACGGACGACTATTTTGGGGATGAAGTATACAAGTGTATACATGGACATGGATACATAATCCCTTCAAATTGCCCTACATACATGATAAATACTCATCTAGAGACCTTCCTAAAAATTAATGACCATGAAATACAGAGCATGAACAGAGATTAATTGCTAGTAATTCATATAACAGAAATACTATCATCGGAAAAGAATAGCTAAAAATCTATTCCATCAATGAATTAACACTCACGCATGCATATATAAAGCATAGCTTAATTATTAACATCAATAATAACATCAAGTAAACAAAATCAACTACCAGAAATCAACAAGCAATACAAGGATAGAATACACCTACATAATAACTATAAGTACACATAATGTTTAAACATACGAGTAAACAACATAAGCTTGATAATTTCAATTTCAATTTCAATTTCAATTTAGGATATATGAGATGCATATGGTCATATGAACTCCATTCGACTTTTCAACACAGGGGTAGTTGACATTCAATTTAGATTATCCAAATCAGAAATTAAAATCATCTCATATTACAGAAAACAAACCTAGAAGACGAATTCCGAAGAAGCAACGAGTATGAACTGCAATCTTCACAAATTTGGGTGATTTTGTGATGAATTATAGCGAACATCGATCTGGTGAACGAAGTGAGGATTTAATTAAATTAGGATGAATGGAGGAATGATGTTGCCTTCAATATTGTATAAGCTCAATCGGCTAGGGTTTCGTGCTGATAACGTGTTATAGAAATAAGGTGTTAGTAGAGAGTATTTGTGGATGTGAATAAATCTATCTATTATTCTATTATAATAGGATATATATACAATGTAGAGAAGGGTTCCTTGTAAAGTGAACCCTAGTTTCCGGAATATTCTAGAGCATACATAAGAGTATAATGGGCATCCACTTAATACATATATTATATAACACTTCCCCTTGAATGACCATTATCAAATAGTGTGTCTCATTAAACCAACTAGGAAAAACCCTATGGGACAAGATAAAATTTTGAATTATTAAAAAATTAATTTATGGTTTACTTTTTAATTTTTGGTTGAGGTTTTGGATTGGGCTTGCTTGACTTTTTTTAGTTCAAATTTTTGAGGTTAATGGTGTATGGATTCAATAGTTATGCCCATTTTGTTTGAACAACTTTTTTTTTTTTGGTAAATTGATTGAACATGGTTTTTTTTAAAAAAATTTTAAAAAATGTCATCATCAATAGAATTGTGTTCTATGGTTGCTACAAGTTGCTTTATTCATACAATTTAATCTTGGGAAAATGGGAAATTGTGTGTGTTTGCTATGAGTAGTTTGTTAGTTATAGTGGAAATTTTGTTGTGAAATTGGAAGTAGCCCATTTCGTTTGATAAATGTGCAGTGGTTTATTGATGTAAAATTCATTTTGATAAAGAGTGACCATATTGAAATATTTGAGATTATATACAATCTTTATAAGTTAGAGTTAGGTTGATGCTTACCCTTCTTAAATTTAAATGTGGATGACAGCTAATAAACTTTTACGCTTGTATAATATTGTCAATTACTATACCAATATACTATATAACATGGTTGAAACTTATTTCAAACTTATTTTAATAAGAGAATTAAAAGATATTGTTGACAACAAAAATTTGAGTTGTTTACTACTGATAGAAGTTTATACAAGTTAAGTCGTTAAATGATAAATAACTATTGATGTAATAATTGATAGTTGAATAACCCTCATGTATATAAGTAACCCATCTTACTTATTTACTTCGTATCATATAGCATGTATACATGAAAAACTAAATAACTACCTATGCTATGCAAGTACCATGGACATGTCATCACTTCCATGATAAGCAGCAAAACCAATAGTAGCTTGAATGCTTGATGATGATTGATGACATGTAAGCTCGATCGGCTTTATATAATAATCTTAGCTAGAGCTGACAAAATTGACACAACACACTATCTCACCCCGAACTTATCCCTATAATAAATCAATTGGTATGACATGAACCCAAGTCCATATACCATTTCAATTCTATAGACTTGAGCGCATGTAAAGTTTCTAACTACACGATCAGGGGTTCCACCAAGGGCTTCAACAATACGAATTCGAGGACGAACAAGCTCTTTCTCTTTCCTACCCAAATTAACTAACATCTCACGTTAACCACAGTCACCACGAACAAACTCTTTCTCTTTCCACTACTTTCACTCTTCACTTACTGCTCCGCTTGACCCTTATGTCTTCTCTCTAACTCTCAAATCATGTTCTCCACTTCCCATTATATATCTCAGAAAATCAGTTTATGCCCACTTAACCAAATCATTTCTTCTACAAATCTGGAAACCCTTTTGTAGCTTCTGCATAAGTTAACCTTTATGGGATGTGTCCTTAAATTCTGTATGCCAATTGTTCGATGAAATCCCCTAAAGAAATGATGCTTTGGAATGTCATGATTTCATTGTATGCTCACTCTAACAATGTTTCTATGGCTTAAAATTAAATAATATTCTGCCAAGTTTTTGGAAATTGGTTTGAATTGTTAACCTAGAATAATTAAGTTGGAATTTGAAATAGCGAAGAGATGGAGGGTTAGGATAGGATGCAATCAGCAGTGATCAGACCGGGATTAAACTATACATCATCGACAAACAATTAGAGAATTAGACAAATACAAACCCAAATTTGCGTTGATTTAATTTGGGGTGTCGAAGGTGATGATCAAATCAAGGTGCTGATCGATGATGATTAGAAGTGGTGCCGTAGGGGTGATGATGATTATTAGAACTGGTGGTGGTGATGATTGTATTGTAAGCGGTGGTAGGCCGGTGGCTGCCATACTTGGGGATGGTGGTTTATTGAAAAAAGTAAAAGAAATATGGTGACTATATTTTTGTAAACTTTATTGAAAAAGGGTAAAAGAAAAATGTGCATAAGCAAGTCAAAGTCAACAAAAGTTACAAATAAATATCTAATGCACTTTTTAATCGGCTAATAAATGAAATTTACCTAATTTTGTAGGTAAATATTTACTATGGTCCAAAAATGGAAAATATGCTCTAAAGATTGGTCCAAAAATGAAAAGGCAAAAGTTGGGTCATTTACTGATAAGTTAATATTTGATGCATATTTTACCCCCGATCCCGATTGATTTGTAGCTCTAATGCGGCTCTTTTGAGCCATTTCTACTAACTTTTGCTATTTCGAGTGTTTGTTGTGCTTTTTATAAGATTTTATAGGAATCGATGATTTATCGTTGTTTTCCGAGCCTTTTGAAGCACTTGAAGAGTTAGTGAAGAGTTGAAGTCATTTGTGAAGCTTTACTAAGGATTAGGAGTATTAAAGAAGCAATTAACGAAGTGATTAAGGAAAAACGAGCAAAGAAATCAAAGGCGAAGCAAGAGGAGCTCCCCGCCTGGGTTGAGGCAGCGCGCCCGGGTGAGGGTTGTTCGCCCAGACCCCTTAGGGCGGGCCGCTCCGAGGAAGTTTTTCCACGCTGTTTTACTCGTTTTGGACCTTAGTATTTAAGCATTTTTGTACTCCTAAACCTAGTTACTAATTCTTTTATCAAAAATTATAATTTTTAGCCCTAGTTTTCTCTCTAAGTTGTGAAGGATTCTAATCATTCAATTCAATACAATCGAGGTTTTATTTCAATTCCTTTTCAATTATTTCTTTAATTATGTTTCTAGTTTATGTTTTTAATTCTTAGTTTCGTTTTAGTTTATGTTCTTGGTTTTTGTCAGGGCCGGCCCTGGGGTGGGGCGAGCGGGGCCCACGCCCAGGGCCCAAAAATATAGATCAGAAATGCTTAAAAAAAAAAAAAAACTGAAACTGAAAAACTGAAGTAAATATCCTCTTCACGCTTCACATTCCCCCTCTTTAGCAATATATTTGTTGAACAATATTCTCATTCCATAAAATTAATCTTCAATTTGTCTTATTTTCCAAATTTTATCTTGAATTTCCTAATGTCAATCAAAAGTATAATTTTACTCAATTTGAATCTCCGAAATTCAATGGGATCCAATTGGAGTATAATCCTACCTCCAAAATTTCGCAAATCAGCATTATATAATTGGGATTTTCTGTACTTTGATTAATTTTCGCGTGTTTCATAGGTAATGATTTCAATTTCATACTCTTATTATCAAGCTTTTTTTTTGCCCAATTTAATTAAGATTATGATAATTGATAATTAATTGGTGAATGATAACTTTATTTTTGACCCACTTTCAATTTCTGGGTTCTTATTATGATGTGATGAATTGATTAATTTGTTTGATGATGTGTTTCAATTTTGTGGATGAAAATGATTTGTAAAAGTATTTTTTTTTGAATTAATAGTTTATACGGAGTATATATATTAGTTTATAGGGAGTATATTAGTTCCCATTTCAATTCATAATGTTCCAGACTTCCAGAATAAAAGTTGATTTCACATTTTTTTCTTCAATAAGTTACTTTATTAATTAGTAAATTAGTACTCTGTATCTATTAGTTTTCAATTTATACTCTTATTATCAAGATTTTTTCTTTGCCCAATTTAATTAAGATTATGATAATTGATTGGTTTGAATGGCAAATTTATTTTTGATCCACTTTCAATTTCTGGGTTCATATTTGATTGTGATTTAAATCATTGAATGATTGATTAAATTAGTTCAATTGTATATTTTGTATTGCACTACTAGTTTGCTATTGCCTACTTTATTAGTGTGTTGGAAATTTTGCATATTGCTTGATTCAGGTTCTTTTAGTTTTATTTGATTGATTGTTTAATTGATTTTGTAGTGTATCATATTAACATATATGCTTTGTAGTTAGTCAGTTTGTTTGTTGTACTTGTATATTTTAGCCTAATTTAATTGATAGTATTTACATGTTTTAAGTTGCCTAATCTAAGTGCATTGTTCTTGTCTTGTTTGTTGGCAGTTGTGAGATATAAAACCTTGGGCAACCTAAGCTACTTACGTGTTGCGATTGAGTCCTCCAATTTTACAGGTGTAATTTTTCTCATAACTATCTATTAAGTTAAAGTTGAATCGACATAACATGTTGCCCAAACATAAATCTGGTAGTGAAAAGAGAAAGAAAAGAAAAGAAAGAGAGGATTCACAATTATCACAAAGGGGGGCTCTTCATAATTTTTTAATTAAAAGACCGGAGGAGCCTTTAGAGGGATCACATCTTAACAATCAGAGCCAAACTAACACTAATGATGATTTAAATGATGATGATACTAATTTTGAAGACATCAAAGCTCCTAATAATCATGGTAATTTAGATGGTACTAAAACGGATGACCATGATAATGACCCTAATGATGTACAAAATGAGTCTAATGAACGAGTTGATCCAAATTTTATTCCTCCTCTTGAAATTTATGATCCTAGAAATTGGGGTGTTATTGATGCCAAGTCTAGAGATATCCTAATTGAAAAAGGGCCGCCTAAAAGAGAGTTGAATCTAAATTTCCTTTGGATGCTAATTTAAGGCATTTTTCAGATATTCATTTTTCTAGAAAGTTAAGAAATGGAGAGAGTAGTAATAGAAAATGGTTGATCTACTCTAAACATGTGGATAAAGTATATTGCTTCTGTTGTAAATTGTTCATGAAACAAGATAAAACAAGTGCTTTAGCAACAAATGGCTTAAATGATTGGAAACATTTGAGTGAGAGACTTAAAGAGCATGAAAAGAGCATTGATCATTTGAATAACATGATTACTTGGAATGAGTTGAGAGTGAGGTTGAAAACCAATGAAACTCTTGATAAAGAATTGCAGGAGGGAATTACAATGGAGAAAAATCGTTGGAGACGAGTTTTAGTAAGAATAATTTATGTTGTCAAATGTCTTGCTAAAAATAATTTGGCTTTTCGAGGAACAAATGAGAAAATTTATGAGGAGAACAATGGGAAATTTTTAGGATTGATTGAAATGATTACAGAATTTGATTTACGTATGCAAGACCATGTCAGGCGCATTCGAAATGATAAGATTCATTATCATTATCTTGGTCATAAAATTCAAAATGAGCTTATCTCTTAGTTAGCTCATAATGCTAGAACTTTTATCATAAATATCATTCAAAAGGCAAAATATTTTTTAGTTATTCTTGATTGTAAACCCGATGTAAGCCATCAAGAACAAATGACTCTTATAGTACGATGTGTTAATATGTTCAGTGGCAAAATGAAAATTAAGGAGTATTTTTTAGAGTTTTTGAAAGTAGATGATGCTTCTGGACTTGGACTTTTAACTGAATTGGTGAATGCTTTAAGCTCTCTTAACCTTAATGTGGATAATATGAGGGGTCAAGGATATGATAATGGTTCTAATATGAAAGGAAAACAACAAGGTGTTTAAAGGAGATTACTTGAAATAAATTCTAGAGCTTTATATATGCCATGTGCCTGTCATAGTCTTAATCTTACTCTTTCTGATATGGCACATTCTTGTGTTAAAGCTGTTTCCTTTTTTGGAATTATGCAATGCATTTATACATTGTTTGTTGGTTCTACCAAAAGGTGGGATATTTTAAAAGGTAATGTTCCTGAAACTATGAAGTCTTTGTCTAATACTCGATGGGAAAGTCGCATTAAAAGTGTCAAACTAATTAGATATCATGCTCCTAAAATTGTGTCAGCATTGTTAAAATTGTATGAATTAAGTGGTAATGATGCAAAGGCAAAAAGTGAAGCTGAAAGTTTGGCTAGTGCCCTTCAAAGTTATGAGCTCATGCTTGGGATGGTTATTTGGCATGATATTTTACATGCTATTGATATGGTGAGTAAGAAATTGCAATCTAAATCAATGTGCATTGTGACTACCATTGAGGAATTGAAAGGTATAATGTCATATTTTGAAAACTATAGAGATGAAGGATTTGAAGCTAGTATAAATATTGCCACGAGCCTTGCCTTAGAGATGAACACAGAGCCAATTCTTCCAACTAAGCGTCATGTTTCTAGAAAAAGACATTTTGATGAGAACGATCATGATGAGGTGGCACAAACACCTAAGGAATCATTTAGAGTTAATTATTTTTTGGTGGTTGTAGATATGGCGATTGCTTCTTTGAAAGATAGGTTTGAGAAATTGGAGGTTTTTGAAAATCTTTTTGGATTTTTAATGGATTCAAACAGGCTAAAGGCATGTGATGCTAATAAAATAAGAGAATGTTACAATGAATTCAAGAATACTTTTTTCTCATAATAACTTGTCTGATGTTGATGCAGATGACTTTTTCTCTGAATAGAAAGTATTGCAAAAGACTTTACCAAATAAGTTAATGTCTGCACTTCAAATTCTAGAGTTTTTCAAAGATGCTGATTGTTATCCAATTGTCTCAATTGCCTACCGTATTCTGTTAACAATGCCTGTGACTGTAGCATCTGCAGAGAGAAGTTTTTCAAAGTTGAAGCTATTGAAAAATTACTTGGGGTCTACAATGTCACAAGAAAGATTGAATGGTCTAGCAATGTTATGCATTGAGAAAAATATGCTGGAAAACGTTGATGTTGACACTATTATTAATGATTTTGCATCAAAAATTGCACGGAGGCAATGTTTTAAGTAAACACATGTATGCTAAAATACATATTTTAATAAAAAAAAACTTTGTTTAATTTTATAGGATTTTTTTTGTAATTTTTAAATTTTTTTATTTAAATTTTTTTTATACTACATATATTAAATTCTATCATGCATCAGGGGCCCATTGTTTGAAGTTTACCTCGGGCCTAAGAATACTCAGGAACGGCCCTGGTTTTTGTGTCCTAGTTTCATGTTTAGATTTATTTCTTTAATTATTGTTAATTTGTTAGTTTTAATTATGTTTAAAGTTTTATTTTCCTTTATTGATTTAGTTTCTTTAAATTTAATCATGTGTGAGTAGTTTCATTTTTAGGACTAGGGGATTTATGGATCGTTCTTGATGTTTGCTCATAGTTGTTAATTTGATTGTTAATGTTCTTGAATTCCTGTTATCAATTATTATTGCAATCAGTTAAATACTGGCCAGGTTTAATTGTTAGTCTGATATTGTCGAAATCGATACCCAGAAGTAAGATTACCACAATTAGACCATAGGGACAATAGGCAAAATGAGTCTAAGTGAGCGAGAGCCATTAGAGGAGTTTTGAAGGAGACTGGATTCGAGAGAATTAGTGAACCTTAATTCAGGAAGTTAATAATCGGTTAATTAATTGTGTTGCAATTCATTGGTTGATCTGTGGTGAACTGACGTCCTAGCCTTAGTTATAGAGTTATTTCCTTAGTTGTTTTTCTTTCCTAGTATTACTCAACTTTTTAGTCGGTCAAAACCCAAAATTCAAAGGCCCCTTACGGCAGAGTAACTTTTTAGAATTAGTAGAATTGCTTGCTTCCCTGTGGATACGATCTCTACTTCCCTGTCTACATAGTTAGAGTAGTAGGTTATTTTTGATAGGTATACGACTGTCCCTACCATTTACTGAATCAATGTACAAAGTTCGAATTATTTTCATCAATTTTTCCAAAATAGTTTGCTTGTATCAAAGAATAAAGTACTGTACTCCATATACAAATTATAAATTATATAAAATGGAATTTTAAATATTCAGTTTTCTAAGACAAATGGTCATTTACAAATAAGTAATTTTCATCATTCTTTTCTCATGATTATTTGTATAAATCATCAAAAACATTATAATTATACGTCACAAATATTCAAACACGTTATAAATATTAATACAGGGGCTACTAGTCTACTAGTATCTAGGGTTGACCATAACCGGGTACCCGGTCATTTTACTGGGAATTGATATCGGACTCGGAATCGACCGAGTACCCAAACTTGAAGCTGGAACCAGGACTGGTTGTGTCGGGCACTCAAACCCTTGGAACTGACCCTAGTCCCGGCTGAAATCGAGTCCAAAATTGGGTACCCATTGAAAATTTTACATTGATATTTTCTTTTCCTTTTGATGAAATATTATCATGGGAGGCATATTGAGCGACTGTCTACATTCAACCTTCATTTAGCATTCAATACTACAATCTGGATCCAAATTCATTTTATAAGGAAGCTAAGGATCCTGATCCAGCAGAACCCAGATCTGAAGGATCCTGATCCAGCATACCCCAGATCTGGCCTTACTGGATTTATATCCATATCCACTAGATCCTGCAGACCTCAGATACATGATCGTTTTCAACATTTTATATAATGTAAAGCTATTCCTAGATATGTTATAGTTAAATACTTCATTAGGCATCTTAATCCTACTTATTAAAAAGCTAAGGATCCTGATCCAGCAGAACCTAGATCTGAAGGATCCTGATCCAGCAGACCCCAGATCTGGCCTTATTTATATCCATATCCACTAGATCCTGCAGACCTCAGATACATGATCGTTTTCAACATTTTATATAATGTAAAGCTATTCCTAGATATGTTATAGTTAAATACTTCATTAGGCATCTTAATCCTACTTATTAAAAAGCTAAGGATCCTGATCCAGCAGAACCTAGATCTGAAGGATCCTGATCCAGCAGACCCCAGATCTGGCCTTATTTATATCCATATCCACTAGATCCTGCAGACCTCAGATACATGATCGTTTTCAACATTTTATATAATGTAAAGCTATTCCTAGATATGTTATAGTTAAATACTTCATTAGGCATCTTAATCCTACTTATTAAATAAAATTAAAAACAATAGAATTAAATAATTTCATATATATAACCACATTACACATTTGGCATATCTTTTGAATGACATTAAAAATTTAAGTATTCAATAATTATACATACATATACGAAAAACATGCAGTTGAGATTTTTTGGTAACATATATACTCAATTTTAGTACAACTAATGTGAAGTACTTTATACACTAACATTTATCCATACAAATACAAAACTATAAAATAAAAAACGGATTTGTGGATCCGAACCCGAATAATAGATTTGGGTATGGATCCATATCCGCATTTTACACAATGGATCTATATAAGCGGATCCAGATTTGGGTCTTACAATGGATCTATATATGTGGATTCAGATGTGGGTTTTAAAATTGAGGATCCATATCCTAAAGTTGGATCTAGATTCACAGATTTGGACTTATTCTAAGATTCATTGTCATCCCTTGGTACAAGTACAACTTGGGTACGTACCAGGGTCGCCGTTGACTAGATAGGAACGACAAAGATGAGTTAGGGACGACGTTGACTGATATCAGTGTCATATTTGGGACTGTCAAAACCACATTCACGTCGTGTCCCCACCCACATAACAAATAATAAGAAAAGTAAATTTTGTAGTTTGATTCATGGTGGTGGCACTGCTGCTCAATTTCAAACAAAAATTGATGTTTTCCGGTCATTATTGCTACTCCTATAATTCTAGAATGAAAATATAGGAAGAAGAGATCGAAGAAAAGCATGCATATTTGTAAATATGTACACTAACATGGAATTAGAAGTGATGAGTGAGTGAGTTAAGTTACTAGGAGTAACTTTATTAGTTTCTTCGATGTAGTGAAGTATGTGAAACATGCTTTCAACAGCGAACCAAAAAAGAAAGATTCAAAGTACCATCTTATTTTAGCCCTATACAATGAAAAGTATGAATTATTTCATTCTTACTTTTGTATTTGCATAATATGTATTAAGTTATATTTGGATATAATGAATAATTATTGATTTCTATGTAGCAACCATTATTGAATTCTTATGTCCATTGATTTATATGACGCCATAATCTATTAGCATGACCCTTTGGCATAGCAACTGGCACATCAACTAAGTTACAAAAATGTGTTTGACCCGTAAGTAATTATGAATCGTGTTTTTGAAATAAAAGCAAAAATCACTTTATTGCTGTATTAACCTCTTGAATTTTGTTTTAGTGATTACAAGTCGTACAAAGCGAGGATCAAAGGTCACACGAGTCAAACTATATGAGTGACTCTTGTATTTTGTTGTTATTTGAGTATTATAGAAATTTACTTAGCCTATTGTTTTTGATATTTTAAGTGAGCCCAGCTACTAAGTGATGAAGTACATGCATGAGATAGCAAAGAAAGTTAGTGAATGTAAGGGTAATGTTAAGCAAGTAAAGGTAAGTTATTTCATGCCCAAATTTTTTGATTTATCAATCATCTTTAGTCTTTGGGTTGCTAGTGTGTTATTTATGGCTTATAATTGGATCTTGTTTTGGGACTTTGGTGAAATTTTTGAGAGGAAGTGGTTATGAACACCAATTTCTTTTGGTCTTGTGTTGTTGTTGTATTTAGAGGCAGTACTTTGTCGTTGACACTAATTAGAACCGAGGGGGCAATGTGGTTGAGGTGTGTCATAAACTGTCCGAACATTATTTTAGCTGCATGAGTCACTTGTTCTTGCACTCGCTATTGCTCAACCTAAGTGACTCACTCAGCCCTCGCTCCACTGAAAATATGACTACGCATGTTTCAAAGCTAATTAGATCTGGACTAATCTTCTCGGAAGTAGTATTTGCTATCAAAAGTGGTGGTGTCTTTAAAATGCTTAGTCGAATTGCATACCTTATTAATCTGTGAAAAGCGAATTTCGAGGCTCCCCCCCGTTCACAGGTGTGATTTGATTGAGATTAGTCAGGTAACAGCCAAATTGCATGCAAGCAACGTAACATGGTAACTATGCTAGCATGTTAGGTGTTTGCTGTTGCAAATGTGGTTGGTACCATTTCATGATGATTTAGGGTGGATGAGTCAGGTTTTAAAGGGACATGACTAGGATTTTTTAAAAGATGGCTACGAAATGTTGTCTGAGTGAACTGATCTGACCACTTATAAACTAATCTGACTAGTGCCTAAATTAATGGGTGAGGTTTTAACCAGAACAATTCTGAACCAATATTTTTTTCCAGATTCGATGTTTGACATCTGAGTGCATTTACCTAAATGAATTCCTAGACTTACACTTAAAATGCTTATTTTATGCGTGAATAGCGCGCACTACATTATATTATATTCTTAAATTTTTGTCGTTTACGTTGTTAGATTACTTATATGTTTTTTTCATACTTTTAAAGGACTATACTAGATCATTTTCCCCGTACACCAAAAGAGAATTGAATGAGGTTTGCGAAGGATGGGATAGGTTCTTTAGACTAAATTTCTTATATTGTCTTAATTAAACATGTATATTATATTATTATTAGTACGTTTAATTACTTTAATTTGTAAACATTCGAAATTGTTTGCAATATATATATATATATATATATATATATATATATATATATATATATATGAAATTAAAATTACATATACATATAAAATTTGAAATCAACTAATAAAATTTTCATATCATTGTAAAATAACGAACAACTCTAATTAATGTAGTTAGGGAAGTAGGAATCGAATTCTCAGGGAAGCTATTAAATTATATTAGTTCTAAAAAGTAAAAATTGTGTAAGGGGCCTTGTTTGAGAATTTTGACTAATTATTTAACTAACTATGGAAAATAACTAGAAAAGGGAATATACTTAAACTACTAAAACCTAGAGCAATCGGTTCACCAAGAACAATCAATAAAATAATCAAGTACAGACTTATTAATTCCAACTAAATTCTTTAAACTAGGGCTCACTAATTCTCTTGAATTTAAACTCCCTAAAAAAGCCTCTAGCAGCTCTCGCTCTTGCCTAGTCTCATTTTGCCTAATATTCAGTGGCCTATTATGGTAATTTACCTCTCGGCATCAATTGCGACAATTATCTAACTTACAATTATACCTGCGCACAATTTATTGCAATCGATAGAATTCAATAGTAGGAGTTTAATTACTATCTGGGAACTAATTAATCGATACTAAATTACTCCATTAACAAGTTCAAAACGACTACTCACTCATAATTATAAATACTAAAACAAATTACGTAAATGGATTCATAATTGAATTAATTAAACAAATTACAAATAAATAAATTAATATGAACAATTAACAATACTAATTATAAAAACTAAATAAACTAAACAGTAACCAAACATAAAATAAATAAATCAAAAACTAAGTAAGAGTAAAGTTACCAATGAAAAGGAAATTTGAATTGAATTAAACTTGAGAATCCAAAAACATAACCTAAACTAATCTAGAGAGAGAAAGTCCTAATTAAGTTCTAATGATGTTTTTAAAAGTAAAAAGTATAATGAAAGCATAAGTCCCCTATGCCTCGAAGTCGTGCCCTTTAAATACCCACAATTGGGTTTTTCATCCACCTAAAATCGTGAAAAACAAAACCCTGGGAAAACTGCTCGGCGGCCTTAGTAGCAAACGCAACTATAGAACTTAGGAATTCCAAGTGAAGTCTGCCTAGACTTGCGGACGCAAGCCACTGAGTCTTGTGGAAGCAACTCATGGCTTTTGCTACTTTTCACAGTGTCATTTGAAATTGCTATGACTTTTTCTACAGGACATTCCACGAGGCTTGTGACCTATCGTTGGAAATCTTTTTGAGTCTACATTACAATGCAAGATTTATAGATTGTGAGATAGGATTAAAACATTAAGCAGTGATTAAAATCATCATTACACCTAAACTTCACAATTCTTTAATTTTACTTCTTCTCTTCCTCCAACTTGTCATGTAAGGCGTCAAAATTATTCCTATGATTTGCAAATGTCCCTAATCATTCTCCAAATTCTCATGAGTTCTCGTGCCTTTTGAAGTGCCGAATTTAGATAACGAAATCAACCGAAAATTGTTCGTTTCCTACAAATCTTTACAAAACGACACAAAACACTAAAAGAACATTATTAGCATAAAATTTGGCTCGAATGAGCTTGATTAGTCCATAAATTATTAGGGCATCATGGAGAAAATATTATTAATATTAGACACATCAATCAACTAATTAAATATTCATATTATTGTAAACTATACAAAATCAAGCAGGGGTGATGCCAAGAGGATATATCTGCATGCATATATTGTGAATGTCCCAAATTTGCTTTTATAATTTAAAGTAAAAAAACAAGAAAGAAATGGCACTACTGTAGACACCTAATTTAGTCCCCTGTCCCGCGGCAGGACTCTATGATGATTAAAAAACTCATTTCTCTAGAAGATTGGATAATCGAGTATACTTGGGCTTAAAAATAAATCTCATTCTTATTTCACGGACCTTTTTATCCAAATGCCTCTTTTACTATTTTAAATAAATGAGTAAAATATAATAATAATAATAATAATAATAATAATAATAATAATAATAATAATAATAATAATAATAATAATAATAATNNAAATAAAATGATAATAATAATAATAATAATAATAATAATAATAATAATAATAATAATAATAATAATAATAATAATAATAATAATAATAATAATAATAAATAAATAAATAAATAAATAAAATGTTTCAAAAACGTAGCGCGGTTAATTTAGTCACGCTGACCTGTCAGCGTGACTAAGCTAACAGCGCTACCCTAGTAGCGTTGTAGGGTGCCCTGCGCTGCTGGGCCAGCGCGATTCGGCGTACCACGCTGGCAGCCCAGCGCGATTAGGTTTCCCACGCTGCTATAAAAACCCTCATTTACTTCATTTCTCACACATTTTTTAACTCACTTTCTTCCTCATACTTAAATAATCCGAGTATTGCTTTTAACAACCTTTTTTTTATTATTATAATTATTTATTATTTTATTTGCTATTTATTTTACTAAAAAGTGGCTACAAATTTTAATAATATCGAAACAATAATTCGAAACTCCGCCCAAATTAATACTCGACGAAGACAATCTTCAAAGGAGAAGTGGTACGTTTCCTGAGAGCCCTAAAAATCATGTTTATGGACTTTTAAGTTGTTGTTTCACTATTTATTTACTGCTTTATCACGTTATTATTGTTAAAGGACTTAAAATTGATTGTTTGCAACGCTTAATCAAGATAATTCTTTCGGACAAATCTAATCATGTTAGGCTCCTTAAATTGATTTTAATAACGGTTTGAGTTAAATTAATTAGTTTTTTTTGTGATTCACTAACAATTTAATGCTTTTTTTGTGAATTTTGTAATTGATATTTTTGTGTGATTCTAAATGTAATTTCTGTATGGTTAAGAGGAAACTAGTAATGGCCGCCTATGGGCTAACCCGACGCACTCCGTCATGTTAGTACCTTCGCCCTCGAGTCCAATCTTTGGTTCGCTCGACCACAACTTGGAGTCATCCCAATGAGATCGGAGAGGATTTCCGTGCAATTTAGACAAACGTCCCTTATTCGAGTCCCATTCGTATCGAATCTAATTACACGGTTTATGAGTTTAGTTCCTATAACTCATTGGCGACTTCTTACTAGCATCGTCCTTATTCGTTTATTTTTATCTCACTCGAAAAAAAAAGCAAAAAAAAAAACACAAAAATAGCGTAGCGCGACAGACTTTGTCACGCTAACGTCGCAGCGTCACAAAGTCTGCTGCACTGCACTTGCAGCGTGACAAGCTTTGTAGCGCTGCACAGTCAGCGTGACAAACTCTGTCACGCTACCACGCTAGCTCGACTGAAATTCCTGCGCTCCTGTTTTTTTGCAAAATACTTCTAAAAAAGTCCATTTCACCTTTCCTTAAGCCAATTTTTTAGGTCTAACTCGACCTATGGACGGCTTGGGTAAGGTGACCAAAAAATTTGGGACCCTAAAATCCGGGGCCCCTACAACTACTAGTTTCATTTAATAGAAAAACGATACTAATAGGTATTGTACTCTTATCCTTTGTTCATAAAAATAATACTAATAGAGCCAAAACAACGATACTAATAGCCCATTTTTATATTAGTGAATAACCCCACAAAGCCCACCATGAGCACAAGAGGTACAAACAAAGGTCAATCCTAGGTCCAATATTGAATCCCTTCATGTTTTTTCCTATTGACTATAGATAAGGAAAATGAGTTGCAAACAGCTCATAGACAAAGCATCACAATACAAACATACAAGAAAATCAAATAGAACTCTTTAGCAAACATTCAAGCTCCATTGGCACCGTGGTCAACAAACCTCAATCTTCAACCAATCATCAACATATGTAACGCCCCCTCCTCCCCCCCTCCCCCCCCCCCCCCTACCCTATAAAAAAAAAAATCAAAGATAAACCCTTTCCCATAGCCTGTAGAAAGAGATTATTCACTGATTTATATAATAACAAAGCAAAAACTTAACAAAATCATGAATAACAATGAAACTAATCAACAAAACGCATAAAAACAAGTAAAAGAAAGATGTCTCACAACTTTATTACTCTAGAAGATTCAACGATGGAGTTTTCTTGGTTTTCTCTCTCTAGGTTTTCTCTCCCACTCAAACCCTATAAGCTAATCCAAGACCTAAGGAAATGAAACCTTAAAATCTAATTTAATTAGATAGTCCTCTATTTATAAGTGCAAGAATACGGGTCAAGATATGAAAACAAAACAAAACCCAAAGTTTTATTGGGCTAACTAACTTAAAATGATTATGTCTCCAAAACCTCTAATTGGATTTCTACAAGTCAAAGCTCATATGAAAGATCATTTCAAGCACTTTCCAACATTAGGTCACAAGCCTAGATTCATATCCATATTCCTTTGAAGATATTGGAATAATCTTTCCAATGCAACTAGATTCAGATCCAAATTCCTTCTTCTTTGTGAGATATTAAGCTTTTAAGTTTACCTTTACGTAATGGCTTGTGAGCTTGTAATGATCTTCAATTCTTTTCGCTCTCCTTGGCCCCCAATGCTCTTGAAGCTTGTTGTGACTAATATAAAGCTTCCTTGGATCTTCCAAATGGTACCTATTATCACAAGTAAACATGGAACAAGTAATTTTTGACCCATGAGTTTAAGTTTTGATGATGACTTCCACAAACAAATTTAACTAATAAAAGCTTTGAGTTCCTATGAGTTTCAACAGATTCACAAAGTAAAATTCATAGACAAGGTGAAGATTCAATAAAGATTCCGGAGCAGGATCATACTCGATTTGTAACCAAGGCCCAAGAGAAGAGAAACATGAAGTTCCTGAGGAGCGTATTTTGAAGGAACATAGAAGCACATCAAGGAATTCCAATGAAGTTACTTGATGAAGAGAAGAGAACATTCCAAGAAGATTATGAGGGTAATTTTCTAGGATATTTGTAAGTATGTTGGAATCTCGAGTCTGGCTGGAACATGAGTCTAGTTCCTGTAGGAACATGAGTTTGTATTGACTAGAACTTTAAGTCTACGTGTCAAAGATAATTTATCCCACTTTTAGGTCCAGGTTAATTTCAATAAAAAGCTGGTTAGATTTAGTATTTGAATAATGCCAAGTTTTTAAGAATAGATAACAAAGTTTCAAATTGTTTGTTAAAGAAAATAATGGCAGCTTTGAATAGGCCTTTTTAGGGTTTAATTTTATTGATAACTTTGTTAGTTAGTGGCTATAATTTAGAAGTCAACATAGTGGGTTAGTGGGGTAAGATATGGGCTTTGAGTAAGTGGTTAGTGGACGGTTTTTTTTTTTCATGTTCTTTGTTTCTAAACTTTCTATAAATACCTAAACACTTCATGATTCGAAATTGAACACACTTGCACAACACTTAAGCATTTTAGAGAGAAAAATCAGAGAGAAGTTGCCAAGTGTTTTGTCTAGTTCCAGTTTGTGTTTCTGTCTAGTTTTCGTGTTGTTCCAACATACTAGAGTCTTGTTTTGAGTTGTAATATATAAGAAAGGGGGAAGTGTGAGAACAGAAAAAGAAAGGTGAGAAAGAGAATAAGAGAGAAAGAAAGAACGAGAGTGAGAATTGAGAAGTAAGTTCCTGAAGGCATGAGAAAGTGCATGGTCAAATCTACATAAAATTAAATTTTGGACCTATTTTCTACTAATTAAGTTAGTTAGTTAATGAATTGGTTCATTGAAAAGAATAAACTAATCAATACTAAAATATAACTAAAACTATTAAAATGTAATTAGAATTAGAACACTAAGTAATTAATTAAGCACTAGGTTTTATTTTGTGGAAATTAGAACTTGGGGTAGGATCTCGGAAGACAACAAATCAATGTCACATGTGTTGATCTTCTCTGATTCCTCCGGCATGTATCTCAATGCATCTATACGAATAGAAACTAGAGGTGATCATGGAACGGGTGGGGTCGGGCTTATCACATTAAAGGAGGCCTGCTAATCGGGCTCAGGTCGGGCCTAATTTTGTTGTCCAAAGCCCGAAATTTTAGAGCAGGCTTTTCGGGCCAGGCCTAAAAAATCAACTAAACTTCTTAAATTTAAGCCTCCAAAGCCCGCAGGAAAGTTGCAAAAATCGACCCGGGCCTAGCCCGAATTCGGGCCGGAAATACGTTGCCCAAAACCGGCATTTTTTCGGACCGGGCGAAGGTTGATCACTTCTAATAGAAACTAGTCCTATATATGATTATTTTCCCCTATGATGCTCAAGTACGATGTTTGTTGGAGGATTAAGAGAATAATTAACAAATAATAAACGACTGAGACAAAATTTAGAGATAGAAGTTCTCAAGTCTCTATCAAAATAAATGTTGAGTGCATCTTCAATATGCCTTGCATGCTCTCACCACTAATAGACTATTTGTAGAGGCTACCTTTAGTGGCTAACCAATCATAGTCTCTTAGAATTACATGTGTCTTCCTACAGTTGGTTTTCCGACTACTTGAGCCTCATGTGCTTTCTATGATTTGGGATTCCCAAGCCTGATTGAGCTTTAGACAGGTTCTATTGAAGTATTTTGTATCCACGCATAATTACAAGTGTATTCTATTCACTTAACCGATGTGACATATATAATAAATCCATCATTAAATTACACCCAAGCTAATAGCCTAATTGCATATTTCTATGTTTCAAATTTAACATACTCACGTGTTATTGTGTATGATTATTCTAGCTACATATCAAGTAGCGGGTCAAGTTTCTTCCACTCAATATGAAACTTTCTGAAAACGTTGGTGTCAATCAAGATAAAAAGTCAAGTACAGGTAAATAATTAATTATAGGTTTCACTAATTAAAGAACAATGGAAATATTTGTATATGTACACATAGAATTCGCAACCTGATAAGTTAATATTTGATGCATATTTTACCCCCGATTCCGATTGTTTTTTAGCTCTAATGTGGCTCTTTTGAACCATTTCTACTAACTTTTGTTATTTCGAGTGTTTGTTGTGCTTTTTATAAGATTTTACAGGAATCGATGATTTATCGTTGTTTTCTGATCTTTTTGAAGCACTTGAAGAGTTAGTGAAGAGTTTGCAGTCATTTGGGAAGCTTTACTAAGGATTAGGAGTATTAAAAAAGCAATTAACGAAATAATTAAGAGTAGGGTTGTACAAAGAATGATCTGGACCGCACCAAATCGCGGACCAAATCGTATTTTTGCGGGCTGGTCTGGTATGCGGTCCAAAATTTACAGTCTTGATTTTTTAAGCTAGACCGTAATTTTTGCGGTCTGGTCTAGTCTAAAAAAATTATGGTTTACGATTTTAGACCGTAAACCATAAACCATAAACCGCATAAACCTTTTAAATTTGTAACTCTGTATGGTGTTCAATTTTATGATTGATTGATGGGTGTTATATTGTCATTTTCTGTTGTGGACTTGCACTTGGTTGTATAGGTAAACTTATCGTTTGTTGTGTATTAGCATTTCGCTCTTATAAGGTTATGCTTCATAAAATCTTTCAAAAATTGCGGTTTAACCGCAAACCGTACTAGACCAGACCGTTTAAAAAATTGTGATCTGGTCTAGTATGGAAAGCACCTAGACAACAATTTTGCGGTCTGGACTGGACCTCAGACCGCATCAGACCGGACCGTGTACACCCCTAATTAAAAGAAAACGAGCAAAGAAATCAAGAAGCAAAGCAAAGGAGTCACCCGACCGGGTCAAGGCAGCGTGCCCGGGTAAGGGTTGTGCGCCCAGACCCCTCTGGGCGGGCCGCTCTGAGGAGGATTTTTCACGCGTTTCTTCAGTTTTGGACCTTAGTATTTAAGTCTACCTTTTGTATTCTAAACCTAAGTACAAAATTTTCATATCTCAAATTCTAGTTTTTAGCCCTAGTTTTCCCTCTAAGTTGTGAAGGATATTAATCATTCAATTCAATTCAATCGAGATTTTATTTCAATTCCTTTTCAATTATTGCTTCAATTATGTTTCTAGTTTATGTTTTCAATTCTTAATTTAGCTTTAGTTTATGTTCTTGGTTTTTGTGCCCTAGTTTCATGTTTAGGTTTAGTTTATTAATTATTGTTAATTTGTTAGTTTTAATTATGTTTATAGCTTTATTTTCTTTTGTTGATTTAGTTTCTTTAAATTCTATCATGTGTGAGTAGTTTACTTTCTAGGACTAGGGGATCTATGGATCGTTCTTTTTGTTTTGTTTATAGTTGTTAATTTGATCGTTAATGTTCTTAAATTCCTATTGTCAATTATTATTGCTTTCAGTTAAATACTGGCCAGGTTTAATAGTTAGTCTGATGTTGTCGAAATCGATACTGAGAGGTAAGTTTACCACAATTAAGATCATAGGGACAATAGGCAAAACGAGACTAAGTGATCGAGAGCCATTAGAGAGTTTTGAATGAGACTANAATCGATGATTTATCGTTGTTTTCTGATCTTTTTGAAGCACTTGAAGAGTTAGTGAAGAGTTTGCAGTCATTTGGGAAGCTTTACTAAGGATTAGGAGTATTAAAAAAGCAATTAACGAAATAATTAAGAGTAGGGTTGTACAAAGAATGATCTGGACCGCACCAAATCGCGGACCAAATCGTATTTTTGCGGGCTGGTCTGGTATGCGGTCCAAAATTTACAGTCTTGATTTTTTAAGCTAGACCGTAATTTTTGCGGTCTGGTCTAGTCTAAAAAAATTATGGTTTACGATTTTAGACCGTAAACCATAAACCATAAACCGCATAAACCTTTTAAATTTGTAACTCTGTATGGTGTTCAATTTTATGATTGATTGATGGGTGTTATATTGTCATTTTCTGTTGTGGACTTGCACTTGGTTGTATAGGTAAACTTATCGTTTGTTGTGTATTAGCATTTCGCTCTTATAAGGTTATGCTTCATAAAATCTTTCAAAAATTGCGGTTTAACCGCAAACCGTACTAGACCAGACCGTTTAAAAAATTGTGATCTGGTCTAGTATGGAAAGCACCTAGACAACAATTTTGCGGTCTGGACTGGACCTCAGACCGCATCAGACCGGACCGTGTACACCCCTAATTAAAAGAAAACGAGCAAAGAAATCAAGAAGCAAAGCAAAGGAGTCACCCGACCGGGTCAAGGCAGCGTGCCCGGGTAAGGGTTGTGCGCCCAGACCCCTCTGGGCGGGCCGCTCTGAGGAGGATTTTTCACGCGTTTCTTCAGTTTTGGACCTTAGTATTTAAGTCTACCTTTTGTATTCTAAACCTAAGTACAAAATTTTCATATCTCAAATTCTAGTTTTTAGCCCTAGTTTTCCCTCTAAGTTGTGAAGGATATTAATCATTCAATTCAATTCAATCGAGATTTTATTTCAATTCCTTTTCAATTATTGCTTCAATTATGTTTCTAGTTTATGTTTTCAATTCTTAATTTAGCTTTAGTTTATGTTCTTGGTTTTTGTGCCCTAGTTTCATGTTTAGGTTTAGTTTATTAATTATTGTTAATTTGTTAGTTTTAATTATGTTTATAGCTTTATTTTCTTTTGTTGATTTAGTTTCTTTAAATTCTATCATGTGTGAGTAGTTTACTTTCTAGGACTAGGGGATCTATGGATCGTTCTTTTTGTTTTGTTTATAGTTGTTAATTTGATCGTTAATGTTCTTAAATTCCTATTGTCAATTATTATTGCTTTCAGTTAAATACTGGCCAGGTTTAATAGTTAGTCTGATGTTGTCGAAATCGATACTGAGAGGTAAGTTTACCACAATTAAGATCATAGGGACAATAGGCAAAACGAGACTAAGTGATCGAGAGCCATTAGAGAGTTTTGAATGAGACTATAGATTCGAGAGAATTAGTGAACCTTAATTCAGGAAGTTAATAATCGGTTAATTAATTGTGTTGCAATTCATTGGTTGATCTGTGGTGAACTGACGTCCTAGCCTTAGTTATAAAGTTATTTCCTTAGTTGTTTTTCTTTCCTAGTATTACTCAACTTTTTAGTCGGTCAAAACCCAAAATTCAAATGCCCCTTACGGCAGAGTAACTTTTTAGAATTAGTGGAATTGTTTGCTTCCTTGTGGATACAATCCCTACTTCCCTGTCTACATAATTAGAGTAGTAGGTTATTTTTGATAGGTATAACCAACAATACTTTGGAGGTCATTGATTGCAAAAAAAATCTTACTAAAGATACAACTAATGTATGAGAATATATTTCACCAACAAACATATTTACATATGATAATGTATGTACTGAGTTGTAATACGCCTTTTTACATCTTCCCTATTGCATAAGAGCAACAGCAGCCTCTTGTACAAGAGGTTGAGTAGCATGGACAAAGTGTTCATCTTCTCTCTCCACTTGCTCACGACAACGATTTGCGCCCTTTCCTTCTCTCATCTTCTTCACAAATGCAACAAATTTCCTCCAATTATCGGCTTGGAACAAGGTGGGGGTCATCCTTAAGTACGTAAATGCACACATTTCTTTCTCTTTGTTATTCTCATTTGCATTCAACATCGAGGTTTGCAAAATTTGCTCATGCGCATGCTCATCATACCGCGGCAAAGCATTTTCTCCTGCTAACATTACTTGTGCTTCTTGAGTGGCTGAAATCACTTGCTTAACAAGTTTTGCTGGTGCACACAACGCATCTTGGGGTTGTTCATGGTCACGCATTTCAATGCAAGTGAAGTTGAAAACAGCATTATAGCGCCCAAGCATCTGTGCAATTGGAAGGTATCCATTGCGAAGTCTTGTGTTGTAATACCCAGCGGTAAGCTCGGGGGCATGTGATCGAGTACCATAGTGCCAATGAATCCCTGCAATTTTCACAGAGATCTTCACCCCAATGTCCCTGTAGATTTCTGTTGCTGAGGAAAGGATTGTTTCACCATGGTGAAGGAGTTGTTGGGAATACCAATTGAGAAAAAATTCTCCGTAACAGCTGTTCCAACCTCCACCTTCTTTGCGAAAAAATTGGGTGTCTTCTGGCCAATTGTTGTAATTGCCTGCATCAGTTGGACCAGAATGACCCCATTCAGGTTTACCGACAGCTTCTGCAGCATTTCTCAAGCTACTAGCCATATACTACAAATAAGCAACTTAAATCAGTCAATTCACAAAGAAAAGATGATGATGATTAAAATCTGGATTGATTAAGTGAAAATAAATATGGTACGATAAGTAATATATACTGCCAAACAAAGTATCAATTATAGGGTTCATCATCTTATATTGAATAAAGTAATGCCAGTAAAGGCTTAGAGCTATCATATCTATCTATACTATATAGTAAAGTAAGAACCACTTGATCTAATATACTTCTTCCACTAATTTTTAATTACAACACTCCTCTATACGTGTTTGCCAATGCACAAAATAAACTCTTTCCATTTAGAATTTCGTGATTGTAAAAATTATTATATAAAAAAAAAAAAAGATTTTAATTTTCACGTTTCCAAAATGCAATATTAACCACTAATATCAATAATAATTAAACAAATAATTTTTGATATAAGTTAGATATTTAGTAAGAAAATACACATTGATTTGATTCAAACTATATATCATAAGATTTCAAACCATTTCTTGATATTAGGTTATTCCATTTTTTGAAATATAGATACGATTTCCAATATCTAATAGTTGTTGTAGCGAATACAATAATAATCTCGTAATATGGCAGTATACACCCAAGTATACCTTCTATACTTCTACTTATCGTTTATTATTAGAGAATGTATTGGATCAAATTGGTTTTACCATAACTTATGGTAGGTACAACTAGATTATATCAACACAATGTCGTCAAATTATAACACGATATTATCTTAATAGTCCGTGACATGAGGCTATGTTACTTCAATTTAAGGTTACCTTATTTTTACTTTATGTTATTTAAGCGTAGAATTATCCTATTTTTATATGGTATTATCTTAATTCTACTTGGGCTTACCTTATTTCTACTTTATCTTATTTATGCTACATGGAAATATCCTATTTTTGCATGGAATTAGTGGCGAATGTTTTTTAGGCTCTATTTTTGCAGAATGAAAGATTAGATTATTATGGAATTTTCTAAAGGTGACTATTATTTGATGTTAATTTCCCAAAAGTGGGATTATTCATGTAAATTTTTCCTTTTATAAATGTGAACATTATAACAAAGGCATATTTGAAAAGTGTACATTAGGTCGAACCCAACAAGATCCAACATGACTATATTTCTCTTGAGATATATAAGTAACATTGTATTAAATGGTTAAATGTAAAAAGTAAAACGGTTACATCTAAAAGAAGAGCTAAGGAGCTATTAGGCAAAAAATTTTAAAAGAAAAAAGTTATAATTACTTTAATTAGAGTTATAAGAATCTTTTGGATCTTGTTGTATGATTGACTTCTTTTAATTATTTGCTTTAATTTGAGTTTGAAAGACTTGGTAAAGTATAAATATATATAAATAAGTAGAAAGGTTATGCGACTTTAGCATGGAACGGACTTTGTTTTACCGTAATATAGACTATGACGTAAATTGTAAATTTGGTATGAGAAAGGTCATTTATGTAATACACAATTTAGCAGTCATAAAAATATATATACCTTGTCAAAACACTGGAAGGCTCCAATTCCTGGAAATTTCCATGTTCCGTCTTGCTCTGGGTACGATGGGTATCGTAATTCTCCTGCAGGGCCCATTCCTACTTGTATTTCCTAATGGAGCGTAAGTGTTTATCAATTAGACCATAGTAGAAAGAACACTATATATGCTAATATTGGCCTAATATAATACTGTTAATTAGGTCTAAATTAATCTTACCACAATTGTGTCGCCCATAAGATGTTGGAAGTGATCTCTGAAAGCATGCATGAAATCAGCATAACATTGCACAGGTGTTCGACCCTTTAAGACTGGGAGTGAATCAACCCCTAGCGATATATATTCAAAGTTCCTTCTGCCCCATTGATCTTTGTATGCAAGATCTGGATCCTTATGCATTTCTTCAAGCACCCATTTTGGCAAAGGAATCCTGGTTACATATGGTCAATGAACATATCTTTCATTCCTTTATTGTAATTAATTAACAAATGAATAATACTAACACTTTATCTTGTACTAGCTCAGATATGAAATTGCCTACTAGTAAACACCACCACATTCAACAATCATTCGTCTTAGTTCTTATCAAACCAATCTCACTTCTTTACTACTTATCAGGCTTTAGTTTTTCCTCCACTACTTTCAATCCTATTGTAGAAAGTAGAAACACTAGGTCATAATATATTATAGTCTTAAGAGAACATATGAATAAGCTAAGACTCAAATTGTCAGTGGAGCACACAATCAAACTGCATTTCGATTCCTTCCATTTCATTTTTATCAAACCAATCTCAATCTCTATCTTAATTATTATCAATCTTTCAATGGTTGGTTTAAAAATTTTAAAGAATTTGGAGGATGAAACCCAGAAAATTGAAAACCTTACTTCTTTCCATGAATGAGGAAGACGGTGAAAATGAAGATGATGACCTCACTAAAACCCTAACTAATTCATCACTAGCAGCAATTGAAGGTGGTGATAGTAAAAATGGAAAGTTTGATTGTACTCACATGATTCAAAGAGAAGAGGGGAAGGAAGAGGATGATATATGATGCGTGAAAGAGGAAATAGGAGGAGAGACGAGAAGTCAAAGTTTCTAGATTGCATTCTTATTATTTTCACCGGCTAATAATTACATATAACCTAATTTTGCATGTAAAAGATTTAATGAGTCCACATTTGGAAAATAAGACTCAAACTTGGGTCCAAAAACGAATAAAGGAAAATTGGATCTTTTATTAAATGGCCGTCTGAAGTTCAGATTATTTTTATGAATTTTTTTTATCATTAATGAGTTCCTCTCTAACTACCTTTCATCGATCTCTTTTATTAACTCTCACTTTGTTTCCTTTTTATTTTATTTTTAAATATTTAATGGAAAAATGGTATTAGATAGTTCATACACAACAAAACTCCATAAATCAAAAGAATCAATCTCAGTTACCCTTCTTCTTTTGTTAGCATGGTTTACCATCAATTGACTTATACCATCAACTTTTTACTCTTTTTCCCATATTTCTTCTCTCTTTTTGATAACAAGTTTTTCCTTTCAATTATCAAAGTTTGATTCTTAATCAAGATTCTTATTCTTTATCCAAAATTTCTTCTTACCCCAAAACAAACTTTTGTTGTTTTTTTCCAAATTTTGACTAAATTTTTTCTCTATTTCTCCACACATATTTTTATTAGATTCAAGTCATGAATTCTTGGAAATATTCTCTTTAGTGAATTTCATGGGAACACCCATTTCGTTGTTTTCTTGTTTGTCAAACACACCATTGTTTTCTCTATTTTAACTAGTTTTAATTTATCGGTGACATTTTGCTTGGGCTTTAACGATTTTGTGACTTTATATCCATTTTCATTCACCGTAAATGATTTGCTTGGCCTTTTCAAAGTTCTTTAAAGGTTTGTAACAAAATGGTGAAATTTTTGATTGTTTGGGTTTTGGAATTCCATTGAACAAATTGTGGAAGAAATTAGTGCATAAAAAATGGGACAAGTCTTAAGACCCAATTTGATGATGTCACCCCAAGACTTAAGACTTGGGGCTAAACATGCTCTTAGTATGCAAATCATATGATTAACTAGAATTTTCCCAATATTAAACTTGTAACCTCTTGAGCTAGTTAGAATTGTAATCTATTACGGCAAACAACACTTTGTTCGTATAAATCAATTGTAAATTTCGTTTCCATTGACATAATAAAGCCAAGATTAGAGGGGAAAGCAAAGTAATTCAAGTCGAATCTATTTCGCCCATAATAACTTGAAGAGAGAGAGAGAGTGTGAGATCAACCATAATTACATAATGAACGATTGAAAGGTAGTTAAACTCATCAAACAAATTTCAGGGTAAAAAATGGCAAAATAAAGAATAAGAGTTTGTTGAATCAAAAAAGGATTAGATTACTAAAAGTTGGAATGAGAAAAAATAATAAAATGTAAAAAGTATTTAAATTCGTCAAATCAAATCAAAAGCAAAATAGGTATTTCAACAAAATATAGAGAGGAAAAGCAGAAAGTGGAGCCCCATGATAGAGAATTAGAAATTGTTAATTGGTGATAATTCACAAAATATTACATACTTAAGATATTTAAATTAAATTCACGAAGTTGTAGGTATTTATTTTCGAAATTCCGAGTGATTTTCTGACAATTTTTGCTAATAAGATAATCCTACAATTCCTACCTCACAACGATTCACTTATATTAGTTTGAGTTTTTAATTAACTATATATGTGTAAACAACATTTCACCTCAAAATTTCCATATTAGTCTGTTTTTTACAGTGACTTGCTATTTTGGTCATGAAATTATTTTAAGTTTTTTTTGAGGAAACAAATTACAATACTCCAAACTATCGAGTGTTATTTTCAATTTAGTCCAAAATTTTGTTTAAATCTCACTAACTCCGATCCAATCATAGAGGGTATGATCTCATATTAGTCTCATAATATTGTTAACATGCTAGGTTGAGGAAGTAAACTCATCATTCATGAACTCACCCTCCGCCTTTTTCATCCTTCTCACTTCCTACCCCTCTGCTCACTACCACAACTCCACCTCCGCTCTCACTACCACCACCTCACCTCTACTCCCACTACCAACACACTTAGCTTAAATACTTCAATAAAAACTAGTTTTTTAACCAAGTCGCTAGCTCAAATTTATTTTATAAATTGAAGACAAGCGAGAATTTTCGATATCCATATAATATACCCATTTTTAAAGGTTATGGACATGTGGCTAAGATATCAAGGTATGCTATAAGGCTATATATTTTTCATAAAGGTTCCCAATAAAAACAGTACCAACCAACTTAACGAATCATATAGAAAAAAAATTAATAGTCAATTAGAAAGTAGAGAACATACGTAACAGAATCACCAACATTACCACCGCATTGATGAAAAGACATTACAGCTTGAACTTTCAACCCATATTTTTTTGCCATCTCCATCAACTCCATATAGCCACCCCAATTATATTCTCTAGGTTTTTCTCGCTCCACCAAACCCCACCACACATCTATCATTATCCCTGTAACGCCTGCACTCTTCAACGCTTGCAAACTTACATCCATTGCCTTCCTCCTATTCACAGTATTATCCATTTTTACACTATCTAATGGCATCATCACGAACACGGGGACCCCTTTCTCCACAACCTCAACATCCTTAGATTCCGTAGAATTTTTTTCTTCATTAGCATCCTCAATCGTCGAAAAAGCTTCATATGCTGCTGCAAGGTGTGTCGGCGATCGACATGGACTTACCGGTGGGGTAATCATATCAGATATGTAGCTTAAATCACCACTTTGATGCGAAACATTGCATTTTTGAGGTGTTGACGTACGAGGCTTCCATAGAGCGGACGTTGTCATAACCACAGATGAATCGCATAAAACTTCTTTTGGAACGAGTGGTGTCCCTGATAAGGTTCTAACATGATGGGTCACACTCATCGCCATATAATAAAAAGCAACAATTATCTTCCTTTAGAAAATTAGGTATATGTATATATCAACTTCTTTTTAATTTGCTTTCTTTGTTTTGAGTTATCTGAATTCAGGACTTGAATGAAAATTTGTCGAGGGAAGGATGTAACAGTTTTGGATGAGATAATTGAGGTTTGACATTTGATTTGATTACATGTGTAAGGAAAAAATTAAATATTTCTTAGAAAAAGTTGGAAACCTTTTTTTTTAAATCTATTGTTGGATGTGAGGAAAATTTAGAATTAAAGTAGGAAAAATTGCTTAAAAAGAATTAGAGATATTAGTTGGACAATCTATTTTGAAGGTTGGATGCAAGAATTTTGGAAAATAAGGAGAGAAAAAAATATATTACTCTATATGATTGGTTTCCCTTATGCCACATTGTATAACATTTCATTTTTTCTATTGTTGTAAATGGAAGTAATATGCATGACGATACAATTTATTGACGAGTGATTTATTTATTTAATTTAATTCTTTTGATGTTGATATTTTTATACTATTGGTAGATATTTTTATTTTGGTCATGGTCAGTACTTCAATAACCAATTTGTTGTAAGGGTGGTTGATAGGGCTTCCATATGTAATAGGTTCGTAAGTTCTTTTTATCTCATCTCTTTTCTAAACAAGATAGGGGGGCCTAAAAATTCGCCGACTAACTTTTTTTGTAAGAGTAGTTGATAGGGCTTCAATATGTTATAGGTTCGTAAGTTCTTCTTATCTCATCTCTTTTCTAAACAAGATATACCCACATTGCTAAACGTAGTCTCATGTCTCGCTCTAAGATTGATAATGATGCTATTCACTTTTATTGCTTATGTAGTTGTCCCACCCCCAAATAAATAAGCTGTTGCGATAGAATTAGAAATGTGAAGATATGATAGCATATAATATATGTTTAGGTCATACTTTATTTGATATGTTAATAATATTGATTTCTCATATTGTAAACGATTCTTCCAAAATATGAAAATATTACTTTTATGGTGTTACTTTTATGGCTTTTATGGGAAAAGCCAACCAATTTGTTGTAAGGGTGGTTGATAGGGCTTCCATATGTAATAGGTTCGTAAGTTCTTTTTATCTCATCTCTTTTCTAAACAAGATAGGGGGGCCTAAAAATTCGCCGACTAACTTTTTTTGTAAGAGTAGTTGATAGGGCTTCAATATGTTATAGGTTCGTAAGTTCTTCTTATCTCATCTCTTTTCTAAACAAGATATACCCACATTGCTAAACGTAGTCTCATGTCTCGCTCTAAGATTGATAATGATGCTATTCACTTTTATTGCTTATGTAGTTGTCCCACCCCCAAATAAATAAGCTGTTGCGATAGAATTAGAAATGTGAAGATATGATAGCATATAATATATGTTTAGGTCATACTTTATTTGATATGTTAATAATATTGATTTCTCATATTGTAAACGATTCTTCCAAAATATGAAAATATTACTTTTATGGTGTTACATTAAAATTCTTATTTTTATTAGATCAATTAGAATGTTTCTCAAGCTCATTTATTTTGACAAAAAAGATGGAATTGATTTTCGTTTACCAACATTTGATTCACTAAAATATTTGTTGGTATTGTTTATATTTAAATTACCATATTCAAGTTGTGAAAAGGAAAACAATATTGTAGTTATAAATTAGTTTAATGAACAATAAATTAAATATTAATAAAAAATTGAATTGCTAATAAATAATTAACAAATTTGACAATTGAATTTCCAAAAAAAAAATATTTTTTTAAAAATATAACCATCCATTAGAGTCCTTGATGAAGTATTAAAAATTAAATTGATACTTCAAAAAATTGATACTTCGGCAAGGGGCTTTAAGATTGGGCCCAACAGAGCATGAGAAGTATCTTGGTCTTCCAACTTACCTCGGCAAGAAGGAAAACAACTACTTCATAAAAGTAAATTATCAATCTATCAATTTCAATCAATATAATGTATATTAAAACGCAAGAAACTTGTTTGCGATCCACCACGTGGGCACTCTTCATGTTTTTTCGCCACTTGTCACTCTTACACATGGCACATTACCAAAACTTACATTAATTTATACTATATATTAAAACGAAAGATGCATCCTTGCGATTCACCACGTGGCCCTTCATATTATTTCACCATGTGCCACTCTTACGTATGACACATTACCAAAACTTACATTAAATATGCATAAATCAAGGCATGAACCTACAATCTCGTGTTTACAGTGTAATATGCTTATCGTTTGAGTCATGCAAATTTGATGCTTTTATGGTCACTTCATTTTATGATATGGTACGTGTCAACAAATATACTTCTAAGAACCAAAGAAAATAAAAATAAAATATACTACATCCTTTGTTTTTCCACGAATACATTCATTTAATTTTATATCTTCTTTCTTTTCAGGATTACATTTTCGATCTTTATTTTAACATACATCTTTTAGAAATTAAAATCGAAATCAATCCTTTAAATTGTAATGCAATATTTTTTCCGTCTATTTAATCATTCTATTCATCAATAACTAAATATTAAAGCAGGTCACCGCTGATAAAGTTGGACATGGGTCATGATGGTCCGCCGGTGGTCTAGGCACGACACGCTTTTGGCCCGACACGACCCTTGCCCGTCACTGCCCGGTGAATGACGTATAGGCCATGGGCTGTGTTGCGAACATAAAAATAAAAATCGGGCATCAACTCGCCTTTGCACGAAATTTCAAAATGCTTGGCATGGCCCATAGCACACCTCAAGGCACGACCCATTGCACGATAAATATAATAAAATAATAATAATAATAATAATAATAATAATAATAATAATAATAATAATAATAATAAACTAATAATAACGAAGTACATGTATAATAACATATATACACAAGCACAATAGTAATATAATAATGATGTAATATTAAAAAAAAAGTGCCGGGTGGCCCGAGGCACTGCCCGCTAGGCCCATGGGTCATTCCGCGCCATGGGCTATGGTTTTTCATTTCATGGTCCGACACTACACGAAACGACTCGAGCCACCCTCCGGCCCACCTCGACACATACAACCCACGATTGCATGGCCCGACCATTAACTGCTGATGTCAATATGACCTCAAAATTACTGATGTGGCGTGTTGTGGTTTTTCCTCCTTTTTTTTGGCAAATAATGTATATTTAAGTTTAAATTTGAATTATTCTTTAAATTATGAAGTACGAGTAAATAACATTGAACTGCCCTTGCTTTGTATGTACCCGTAGCACATTTATTACCTACTTTGGCTACCTATGAAATAAGGAAAATACTCCATTTTTCCATGTTTCCTTCATTACCTATACAAACCCATTGACTTATGCACCTGTTTCACGTTCTATTTTTAAATATTATTCATTTTTTATTCTTTTACCTTTTCCTTCCTTCTTTTTCTTTCATTGTCATCCTCATTCTTATATAGTTATATCCATGTATATTATTATTATTATTATTTTTATTGAACTTTTTTTTTTGTGGGAGGGGGGGGGGGGGGTGTTAATGAAATAGTGTACATGTTTTTTTTCTCTTTCTTCTTGCTTATTTTCATATTATTTGTTGTTTTTATTAGTTATTAGTTCAAACAAACACTCATGCTAATTATTTTACCAATTCATTTATCAGCATATGGTTTATACACAACCTCTAAACACATAAAACATGTCATTTTAGGCTCTTAAACATCACTTTGGAGCACGACTTCATTTCTGTCCATAACTTAAAACAACTTAAAATTCACTTTAAACAACTTAAACAAACACTGAAAAGTTTCAAAAAAATTATTTATGAACATAGAAACAGCTTAACATCAGACCAACACTTATGCATAACTCATACCACTTTTAGTAAACTTTTAAATATAGTAAGTGACCTTCAAAATTGTATTTGCAAAATTTCTAAGAATAGAAAGTGAATTTTCAAAATTCCTTTAATTAGTTTAATTTTAGTGATGTGATTAATAATTAAATAAAGAAAAATATTATTTAGCGATAAAGTTCTTGAATTAGTTTTCAAAATCCTTTAAAGTAGTTATGCTTTTCAAAAACCATTTTCATTAAATATTTAGGTCTAAGTGATTTTAAAACAAAAACCGTCAAATTAAGTTATAAAACTCTTTAAATTAGTTAAAAAAATACTTAATTAATTCATTACATCGTAAAACTGGTTTTAGAAAACCTTTTTATTTGTATTTAGTCCAAAAAGAAGCTTTGGTTGACTTGTTTTATTTTAAACTCTTATTGGAATTCATTTGTAAAAACCGTCAATTTAAGTCAAAACAGTTTACAATTTTTTTAAAAAAATTATTAAATCTTGTTTTGACACGAAATCAACTCTACTAACTCATATTTTGTATAATGAATACAGTAAAAATAGTCTCGTGGCTAGCTTCTAGTTTTAAGTCCCCTGTCGGCAAAAACCGTGAACTACATATTAATTTTTATATCCATCTTAAACACATCTTAAAATATGGAAAGTTTCACATAACATGATACATATTGTAAAAAGTCCAAAAAAGAAAGCACTAGAAAAACTATAAAACTGATCAAATAATTCAAAACATCGAAAATTCAGTTTTTCATACAATTCCTTAAAATTTCAAGAAGGGAAACATAATAGTTTCCTCAACTCCAACTTCTTACACATTATACTAGGACCAAAACCTAACACTTTCATTCTATTATATTTTTGGTAGCATGCACATACCTCGATTGCAAAAATCCTTATACCCTTGAAACGCTCCTTCTACAAAATCTCCTCCTTGCATAAGAAAAATACAAAAACCAACATTTAAAATTCGTCCAATGCTTAAAACATGTTATATAACTAATATAAAACCTTTAACAGTAATTTCCGTGCACTATTTGATCATAAAACTTAGTCTTTTAATTAGATTCACAAAAACCGCAATTAAATCGCTAAATCAAATTAATTAGTAAAAATTATAAAATAAATTTATGAAAATTATTTTTATACTTTTATGAACTATATAATTATATTAGAACATCATAAAATCAGAATCATGAATTTTAGAAATTTATTTAAAACAAAACAATTTTTTTTTCTTTTTTCTAACACTTTGGGCTTGTTTTTCAAGGGTGTATGGGCAGCTAGGGTGGTGAGTGGTGGTACCTGGTGGTAGTGGGATGGTAGGGAGTCCGAGTGGTGGTGGTGGAAGGCTTGTCGGTGATGTGTGGAAGTGGCTCAAAGTGAGCCACTCGAAACAGAAAAACCGAAGAGGAGAAAGAAATAAAAAAGAATTGGGATTTTATTTTCTGATTTCTGCGAGGCTTTTGCAAAGTGAATTTGCGAGTAAAATTAAGATATTTGTGGGAAGTTTATTATACGCTCTCGAGAGCACAAACCATTTTGTGCACCCGGGTGTGTGGCCTGCACGCGCTGCGCGTGATAGTAGTACACGTGCAGTTTGTGCTCCCAGGTGCGTGGCCTGCGCGCACTGCGCGTGAGAGTAGTACACGCGCAACGTTTGATTTAAAGAAAAAATAAAATTTTCATATTTTGACAGTTATTCCTTTTCATTTATATCAACCTTACTTTCTCTCTCCACATTTTTCAACTTCCTATTTACAAGTCATTTCAAATTTTACAGTTTCTTCATTTTTTTTTTTATAATTTGGTGTTAAATTTCATTTTTTAAAGTTAGTTTGCAATGGCGAAGAAGAAAAATGACGAAGAGTTGTAAGATTTATGTTTTTTGTTAGTTTTTTTTTGGTAATTTTTGTTGTATATTGGCGATTTTGTTTGAATTTTTGTTTGCATGTTGCTTTTTTAGTAATGTAAGTAATTTTGAAAGCGAAAATGATGTTGAGAAGTAGTTTTGTTTTGTTTTTGTTATAATTTTGCAATTTATATTCGTTTTCTAGGTTTTTTATGTTAATTTGTTGGTTTTGTTTGTAGATCTTCAAGTGATGAAACTTTGGATGATATGATGAAGAGTAAGTAGTCGAAGAAAGGAAAAGAAGTTGTTGATTCTCCAACTTTAATTGTGCAAAGAGTTTTGGGGGAAACGAAATGAAATGAAGAAGAAGAGTATGTTGAATTTTCAGTATTTTAGGATAATACTTAGTGTTTTTGAGTATGTGCTGTTAATATTAAATTATAAAGAGTAATATTCATATTTTTATGCATTACATTCGTTGTATTTTTTTTTTTTGTAATTGATTTTGTTGTTTATAGTTGTAATATTCACTATATATATCATGTTATATTCTATTGCTAAACCGAATATTCATATTTTTATGCATTATATTCATTGTCTTTTGTATACTTAATTTTGCTGATTATTATTGTAATATTCAGTAGGTTGTTTGTTATATTCAATTTTTATAGAGTAATATTCATATATGTTTTAGTTATATTCATTATGTTCTTTTTATTGACTTTGCTCATTAAATTCATTAGTAGTTTTTATTATATTCATGTTATGTGTTTTCGAAGTTTTATTTAGTAGTTACATATATTTCAGACGAAAGTCAAACTTGATTATCAAAATAAAATTGAATAGAGACCCCATAGATGGAATTACCAGGTATATTTTAGCATTATCATTTACTTTGCATGCGATTATTTGTTTGTATATCTTTACTTCATATCAATATGTGTTTTTTTTTGAATTTTAATAAAAATGAATTCAGTTTTTTCTTAATCTGTGTTCATGATTTTGTTATAGGAAAGCTGGGGAAGAAGCTAAGGAATCTTCTTCATCAAAAGTTTCTGAGGGTAGTATTATTCCTTCTGAACCTCCAACCAAAGAAGTTAAAAGGAAGCATATAGGAACTAAAATTTTGTTAGAGAAGCAAAACAAACGTGAAGTTCATCTTGATTTTTTTTCAGAAAAGAAAAGAAAAGCAGTAGACTCTTCAAAATCTACTTCACAGTTGAGTAAGAGTCCTCTTGCTTCTGTCAAGAAGGTACTGAACAAGCCTAAAGTGATTCTACCTGGTGAAAAAGTTTCTAAACCTGTTGAAAAAGTTTCCAATCCTGTTGTGAAATCGAAAGTCCCTGATTTTAAAAATAAGGCTATTGTTGCTATAAAAAAAAAGGCCAAGCTACTAATAAAGGAAAGGAGATAGTGGTAATATTCTCTTTTTAATTAGTAATATTCATTTTGTATTTCTATAATAATTCATGTTTTAATATCTAAAGATTTTAATATTCATTTATTTGAGTTAATATTTATTTCATTGTAACTAATATTCATTATCTTTTTGTATAATATTTATGTTTTAGGTTAGTAAAGAGAAAGTTCCTATGGGTAAACAATCTGCCAAAGTTAGAGGTGATGAAAGAAAATTTTATGAATTTGTTCAGTGTCTTACTCCAGAACAGAAAAAAGCTATTGAACCAACTGGGTGTGGTCCATTGTTATCCTTGAGTGTTGATGATTCTCCCCCATCAAAAGATTGATTATGATTTGGTTTGTTCTTATGATAATGATAGTTGCAGCTTTATATTGCCTTTAGGGAATAAGGTTGAAGTTTTGTGAAGATGATGTTGAATTGTTTTATGGACTTCCTAGGGGTGAAATTCCTATTATAGAACCTCATTGGACAATGTACACCGAAGAGTTCAAGGACTTTTTAGGAGATTGGAGACAATTTTGGGGTTTGGAGCGTCATAAGGGTAGTCCTACGCTTAATACAAATATAAAATGCTTAGTTTTTATTCTGGTGAAAATAAAGACATTTCTACTAATGAGACATTTGTTAAAAACTTTGTTGTGATTGTTGTTAGTTGCTTGTTGTCTTCTAAGACTTGCTCGAATACATTTCTTTATTCCATGATGGATTTGCAAATCATTCCACACTTGGATTGGTGCAAGTTTACATTTGATCATCTGAACGGTGCTATTAGTGACTTCAAAGCACAGAAGACTTACTTTAAAGGGCCACTATTTTTCTTAAAAGTATGTTTTGTTTCCTTGTTTCTTATATTCTTTATACTATTAGTAATATTCATTATATGATTTCTAGTATTCATTGTATTATTAGTAATATTCATTTTTCAATTATGTTATATACATCTATGCTTCTTATTTTCTTTCTGTTTTTGTATTTATTTTTCTAATTTTTATTTATTGTTTGCAGCTGTGTTATTTTGATAGAGTTAAGAGACGTGGGGTTATTTAGCCAAGATGCTTCCCATTGGTTAAAGCATGGACAAGCAACATGATTTCTAAAAGATCTACTCTTGAAGAATCTGATGGGTTTGAAAGAGGTATTATGCTAAGTGGAATTTCTAAGCATGATGTTACCTCTAATGATGGTGATGAGAAGTCCAAGATTCCTACTGAGAAAGCTAATGTTGAGAAGTCGAAGCTTCCTGGAGAGAAAGCTTATATTTCTGATAAAGTTGATTATGAGAAGTCTAAATCTACTTCCGAGAAAATTTCTGAGAAAGATGTTGATGATAAAGATGATGAATGTATTGATAAGAGATTGAAGGTAATTTTAATATATGTTATATTCATTTTTTAATATGTAATATTCATATCTTTATTTGTAATATTCTTTATTCTAATGTTCAGTTTTGCAGGTTGTTATGACTGAATTTGTTGATGAGTTGAAGGCTATAGCTCCTCATATAACTAAGATTGGTCAATTGATTAAGGAAGTTGACGAGCTAGTGCCTGATAATTCGTTAACCAAACAAGCTACTGAATTTATGAATGAGAGGGTTAAGGAAGGAATTAAAATACATTCATTGTTGAGTCAAAGCCAAGAAGTTTATGAAAGTCGTAGTTTCCCTGAAGTGGTGGATGAAATAGAGAGAGATTTTTATAGGAAACTTAGGAGGAAATATAGGGGTATTTATGTTGTTGAGAAGAATGATGTTGATTCTTCTAATCTTTTTGATATTGGTTTAAGATATAAGACTCCATCATTGTCATCTCAAGAATCATTTGCCCCAATTTCTCCTGCCAATACTCCTACTACTGTTAATGCTCTTCTGTCTTTGAAGACACCTGTCTTTGAGAATACTTCGGATGTGATGAAGTTGTATGAGGAAGATCAAGAAGCTGTGATAAAAGGTAAGGAAAGTGATGAGTTGAAGAATAAAGAAGATGTTGATGACCAAGTTGAAGATGTTGGTGACCAAATTGAAGGTATTGAGGAGAAAAAACTGAAATAGAAAGGTATGTATTATTTTTTATTTTATTTTAGTAATATTCATGTTTTAGTTAGTAATATTCATTCTTTAGTTAGTAATATTCATTGTTTAGTTAGTAATATTCATGGTTTTTTTGTTATATTTATTGTGTTTATTTGTCTGTTATAGGGATGTTGGTCGCCCTAAGGGATCTCATCAAGTTCCTGTTAAGTTTGGATCACCTTTCATGATTAGATTCAAGGATTTGTTTAAAAATTTGGAGACCATGCAATCTTTAATTTCAGATTATGCATTTAGTGATGGATATCCTGTGTAACTTTTCATTTTTAATATTTATTCAACATTTTATATGTAATATTTGCTTTTCAATGTATAATATTCAATCGTTTTGATATAATATTCATTTGTTTCAATTTCAGTGAACCTCTTTACTTTGATGGTGAAAATAGCATCAATAGGTCTGAGATGTATACTATGGCTGCTTCTGAGAAAGTTATGGATTGTGTCATTGATTCTTGGATTAAGTGTTTGAATGTTGGATTGACGAGTGAAAAAGAGAAGCCAAAAGATAAAGTTTACTTTTCTTTAACTCCTGTGGTATGTAATATTTGTTTACAATTTTGTTTTATTGTTATCCTAATTTGTATTGATGTTATTATTGATTTTTTTTGTAGTTGTTGTATTGTTCAAATGAGATTCTTAAATCTGATGTTAGTGATGAAACCAAATTGGAATCTTCTATCAATAAAATGAAAGACAAGTTGAAGTTGTATAAAATCAAGAATCTTTCTGCTGTTAAGAAGGTTAGTATATTCATTTTTATTTTAAATAATATTCATTATGTTATACATAATATTCACTCGCTTGTTGTTATTATTTTTCCCAGTTCTATTTCTCCATTTGGTGTGCAAACTACTTCTATTTCATGTGTGTTTGCATAGATGACTTTGCTATCAAAATTGTTGGCAATAAAAAATTGGTAAAAGGTGTAACTGTGAAACACAAATATGGTGACATACCTTCCAAAGTAGTAACATTCTTTTTTTTCTTCATAATATTCACTTAGCTTTTATATGTTATTCAACTTTAGCAATGTAATATTCTCGTGTATTTGTAGCTTTTTATGCTTTCTGAACTTATGAAATGCAAGGGTGGACTTGAGTATAGCAACTCAATAGTAAAGTTTAATGTAAAATTGGTAACAATGAGTTGGAGAAACAGAACTGATGTTGTCAACTGGGGAGATTATTCGATGCATCACATTGAGAAATATGATGGGGAAGATCAAGATTTTGATTGTGATTTCAGATCATTGATGTTGTAAGTTTTTAACTTATATTCATCTCATTCTTGGAAACATTTATATTTATCAAATGTAAAATTCACAATATATAATTTACATTTTGCATAGGGTAGGACTTGGAATTTGTGAATTTGGCTTCGGAATACTATTATTAGCTTGAGAATTAGAGTTTCTTTTAACATCCTAAAAATGAAGAAGAAAAAAAAATGTTAGAGATAATATGTAATATTTATTAGTTAATATTCAATATATAATACTTCCTCCGTTACGTATTAATCGCAACACTTGGGGTTGCACAAACTTCAAGAAAAAATTTGATAATTGGGTTTGAGAAAAAGTAGGGGCATGTGATTAGTGTTTTTGGAGAGAGAAAATTGTTTTAATTTTGTTAGGCATAAAGGGGAGGGGACCACATCAGAATTTCTGATATTTTGAGTAAGGGAATAAAGTTCCTTCTAAATTAGTTTAAGGGAAATAAATTCCCTCCAAATGTTAGTTTCCCTCCAACAATTGAAAGAAAACAAATTCAAATCATCAATATCTTCTTCCCTTTAAATACACAACAACTATCCACTTGAACCTGCTAATCCAAAAAATTACAGAGGAAGAGAGGGGAAACTAGTGTTATAATATGAACATCTACCCCAAAACTAAAAAAAAAAAACCCAAAATTACAACAACTCAGACTTGCTACCGTCTGACTTCCTTTTTCACTTCCTCTTAGCAGGCTTCAATCACCATCTTCTTTCTACACTTCTTCAATCTATACAGCCTCCACATCCCCAAAATGTTGCACCTCCATTAAAGCTGCAACTGTCACCCCCCTGCAGCAACCTAAAACAAAACCAAGATAATACTGACATGGAAGGAGAAGTAGATGATGGATTTTATTCAGTTGACCAAACTTTACAAGAGCTAGAACATGAACAACAACAAGAAGAACACCAACATCTCACAAGAGTAGAAGCAGATGCAACTGTAAGAAATTTCAAACCCGATTTAACTCTTGACAAAAGGAGACATATCGTTAACACTTTGCTAAGCATGGAAACATCACAGACACTTCCATATGGAAGTCAAGCAAAGTTAGATAGGGAAGTGGGGGTACACAAAAGCACAATAAACAAGCTATACAACTCCATTTCCCAACAAAGAAAGGAGGGGGAATGGATTGATGTCAGACCAAAAAAAGCAGGCAGAGTTGGTTCTGAAGCCAAGGAAATGCCAGATGAAAGACTACAGTCAGTCCCTTTACAATACAAGACAACTGTAAGGTCTTTTGCAAAGCATTTGAATGTTTCTCATGTCACTGTGCACAGATTAAAGAAGAGAGGTAGATTGAGAAGTCACACAAGCACAAACCACCCTAGGTTAACTACTGATCATAAGATTACAAGGTTGAAATGGGCACTGTCTAAGATTATTCCAGGGACTCCTACTCAGAAGGCAACATTTCAAGACATGCACAACACATTACACACTGATCAGAAATGGTTTTACTTAAATCCAAACGCTAGAAATTTTTACCTACTTCCAAAAGAAGATGACCCTTACAAATGCGAACAATCAAAGAGGTTCAAGATCAAAGTTATGTTCATAGCATTGATAGGCAGTCCAATATATGATGACCACAACAAATTAATTCATGATGGCAAATATGGGATATTTCTGTTCATCTACCACAAGAAAGCAGCAAAAAACAGCAAAAACAGATCAGCAGGCACTTGGGAGGTGAAAGCTTTGCAAAATGTCACAAGAGAAGTAATCATAGATATGCTATTGAACAAGATCATTCCTTGTGTGAAAGAGAAATGGCCTGAACACCTACCAAAGGAAGTGTATATTCGATGGGACAATGCAAGGCCACACCAAATTCCTAAGAATGCTGAATGAATTGAGGCAACACAGACAAATGCATGAATATCAACATGGTGTATCAACCAGCACAGTCACCTGATCTTAATGTCCTTGACCTAGACTTATTTACAATAATTCAGTCTATTCAGTACCAATCATTTCCAAGAAACATTGAAGAGTTAATTGAAGAAGTAAATAAAGCATTTGCCACCTTCAACCCAGACACAAACAAGTATAATTGGCTGACTTTACAATCATGCATGATTCAAATATTGAAGGAAAAAGGAGGGAACAACTACAAGATCAAACATCTAAACAAAAAGGATTAGATGAGCTTGGTTTGCTGCCTGACAACTTGGAACTACCTCAATCAAAAGTGGATGAGGCTGCTAAGTACTTAAATGATAGGTTCAGGGCATGGACAATAAGTGAAGAAGATGAAGACATTGGAGAAATTGAAGTTGCTACTGATAAGATAAGCACTGTAGACACATAAACTGCCACATATAAGCTCAAAAAGTATTAGAAGAATGAAGAAACTACTTTGCAGGTTATGTGTATTTTGCATTTTGTTTTTTTGTTTTTACTAGGCAATCATGTTCAGTTAACAAATGATAATTATGCAGAAAGATAGATTAGTTATTTTTGTCTAAGTTATATTTGTGATCATATGTCATGAAAGTATGTATGGTGATAACTAAAGAAAAATGGTATAAACTGAGTACAACCTTAATGTTGTTAAATGTTCTCCTCCAAATGAATCATGCATTTAATCACCTGAATACCATTAGGAAGCACATAACTTGATCACTATAAGAGTCATGAAGTGATACACCTCAACTGCACTCCATAGTGGAGAACAAGAGCATCACAAAACATAGCAATTATTCACATGAGTCCCTACATCATATGGCATAATTAAAACAGCAAAAATTAGGGAGGGGCAGAGAGGCAATGCTTTAGTTACAACTCAATATACACTCAATGTAGGGAACAACAGTATTCAGAGACATTTTCAGTCACCTCTCAAATGTATCATTGAGGTGAACTATCACTGAGGACACACAAAGCATCATTCATCAATCCACCCCAATTGTGACCAATTAACAGCAACAATCATCAATGAATACAACCATTTCCCAATTCATGCAACTTACATATCACCACTAAGTAACAACAATTATGGGACTCACCATTAACAACCAAGGGATTGTGCACATTTAGGAATAATGGAACAACAAATTCTGGGACAGATGACATGATTACATCATTGAATTAGAATCTAAGGAACAAACAATGGACTGTTCACATTTAGAACATTAATTTTACAGAAAAATAAACAACATAGAACATTCAAGAGGCTGGTAAAATAAACAACATGAACAGTCAGACAGCTATTAAAATAACCAACACAGAATAACAACTAAGGGATTGTTAAGATAATCAACACAGAACAACCAAAGGACTCTTAAAATAACCGACACAGAACAACCAAGCAACAATTAAACTAATTGATATATGTGTTTTATGTGGTGTTTTTCCCTCATTTTCGGTTGATTCTTGTGCTAAATAGTTAAGTTTGTGGCTTTTTTTGATTAAATATCGTATTTCGATGTTAAGTTATGTTTTGGAACGATTTTAGCATCTTTAGTTGACTTTTAGAACCTTTTTTCGGTTATTTATACTTTTTTTGTTATTACGCGTGGTTTTCGGTTTTGTTTATATGTTACAGGAGCGAAATAGAGAGTTATGAAGTCATTTGAAGCTAAAACGAGTCAAAAAGCACTTACCTCGGGATGCGTGCCAAGTTACGAGAAGCCACGAATGAGATTCGAAGAATCGAGCAAAGAAACAAGAAGGATCATCAAAATATAGTCATGCAAGCTAGATGCAGGCGCAGCCTTTAGTTCCCTTTTGATCTATGCTCCCGCAACATAAAACAACAACTTCAGAAAAGCCAAAATAGGCTAGTTGCGGGCGCAGGGAACAAAGATCTTTTGACCTATGCGGGCGCAGCTAGCGTATTTCTTGTCCCGTTCGACTTTGCTTCGCGGTTTTGCTTCGTGGGTTTTAATTAATTAAAAACCCAAATCCTATATATACTCTATGTAAAGGGGGCACGAAGCCACCTAGTTTTTATCATATTTTTAGACCTAGGAATCCAAAATTACTTTTTCTCTCTAGAATTTTAGGATTAATTACTTTGTTCATGAATTCAAGCTTTCAATCAATGCAATTCAATCTTTATTTTGGTAATCTCTTTCCTTATGCTTTTAAATTCTTTTAGTTTCATGATTCTCTTTAATTTCTTAGTTTTTAGTTTAGATTAATTATTTTTGCTATTTTGGTTCTTACTTTAGTTTTATTAGTAATTAATTTAGTTTTAATTAATTCCTTGTTCATGATCATGTTGTTTGATTTCAATTTTGCTTTTGTTCCCTTAATTATGAGTGAGTAGTCGTTTTCTCTAGGGTTAGGGGATCTATGATCATGATTTAAACTTAAATTATGTTTTCTAATTAGTTCTTGGCTTCTAATTGAATTCCTATTATTGATTTCTAGTGATTGCAATTAAATTGTGGCCAGATTTAGTTGTAAGTTAGGTTATTGTTGAAATCGAGGCCGAGAGGTAAGATTACCACAATTAGACTACTGAATAATAGGCAAAAACAAATTTATGCGAGTGAGAGCTGGTAGAGGAGTTTTGAGGGAGTCTAAGTTCGAGAGAATTAGTGAGCCCTAGTTTAATGAATGCCAATGAATTGATTAGTGAGCGTTAATTGAGTTGTTGATTGATCATAGTGAACCGATAGCCCTAGGTTTCCATTAATAGAGTTTAATTGTTTTTTTCCCCATCATTTCCTTAGTTTCAATTCTTAGTCTTCTTAGTTTTAGAAACCATTTACCGAAATTTCCACCAAGGCCCCTTACATGCTTTAGGCTTTTTAGAGCTAGTAGAATTTAATAGCTTCCCTGAGGATTCGATCCCTACTTCCCTAGCTATATTAATTAGAGTTGTTCGGTTATTTCTGAGAGGTGTGCAATAGCCTGTTCAAATTTTTTTTCATGCATAGAATTCATCTAGAAGAAGGCCATAAGCCTTGTATACAGGGACAAAGGAGACTTAACCCCTAACATGCAGGAAGTGGTGAAGAAAGAGGTTCTCAAACTTCTTGATGCAAGTATCATTTATGCTGTGCCAGATTCTCAATGGGTAAGTCCAGTGCAGGTAGTTCCTAAGAAGGGGGGAACAACTGTTGTGCGAAATGATAAAAATGAACTTATCCCCACTAGGGTTGTTACAGGTTGGCAAATGTGCATTGTTTACCGGAAATTAAATGTTGCCACCAAAAAGGATCATTTCCCTCTACCTTTTATTGATCAAATGTTGGAAAGGCTAGCAACTAATAAATATTTTTGTTATCTAGATGGTTATTCTGGGTTCTTCCAAATGCCTACCCATCTTGATGATCAATCTAAAACTACATTTACATGCCCCTATGGCACTTTTGGTTATCGTAGAATGCCTTTTGGTCTATGTAATGCACCTGCTACCTTTCAAAGATGTATGATGGCTATATTTTCTGAGTTCATAGAGTCTAGCATGGAAGTCTTCATGGATGATTTTAGTGTCTATGGTACTGATTTTGTTTCATGTTTAGCTAACCTAACTAAAGTGCTTACAAGATGTGAACAGGTGAATTTGGTCCTCAATTGGGAGAAATGTCACTTTATGGTGACGGAAGGAATTGTCCTAGGACATCTGGTCTCTGAAAGAGGTATTGAAGTAGATAAAGCTAAAATCCAAGTTATTGAACAATTACCTCCACGAGTAAGTGTAAAAGGTGTTAGAAGCTTTCTAGGTCATGCAGGGTTTTACCGTAGATTCATCAAAGATTTCTCTAAAATTGCGAAACCCTTAACACAACTGCTATTAAAAGATGTCGAGTTTAATTTCACCGATGAATGCCTTGAATCTTTTAATTTGATCAAACAAGCACTAATCTCAGCACCAATCATTCAATCACCCGATTGGGAATTACCTTTTGAAATTATGTGTGATGCTAGTGACTATGCTGTAGGTGCCGTGTTAGGTCAGAGGAAAGACAAGATTATGCATGCTATTTACTATGCTAGTAAGACTTTAGATCCAGCTCAAATTAACTATGCAACAACTGAAAAAGAACTGCTTGCTATAGTGTATGCTCTCGATAAATTTTGCTCTTATCTTATAGGTTCGAAAGTTATTATTTACACTGACCATGCAGCTTTAAAGTACTTACTTGGCAAGAAAGAAGCAAAACCGAGGCTTATTAGGTGGATTTTGCTCCTTCAGGAGTTCGATCTAGAAATCCGTGACAAGAAAGGTGCAGAGAATGTAGTTGCAGACCAACTATCTAGGATTCGATATGAAGATGGGGAGATTTCAACTCCTATTGATGACTCTTTTCCTGATGACCATCTTTTGGATGTGATTTCTAACACTCCATGGTTTGCTGATTATGCTAATTATGTAGTTGGAGGAGTGTTACCTCCCGATCTTACTTGTCAGCAACGGAAAAAGATTTTACATGATGTTAGGCGTTATTTTTGGGATGACCCTAACTTGTTTCATGAGTGTGCAGATGGCTTATATCGCAGGTATGTACCAGATTGGGATGTCTATGGAATTCTGCACCATTGCCACTCATCACCCCATGGAGGACATGTTGGGCCCGCCAAAACGATGTTTAAGGTGTTGCAATCCGGTTTCCATTGGCCTACGATACTCAAGGATGCTAGAGACTTTGTCATGTCTTGTGATTTGTGCCAACGGACAGGTAATATCTCAAAAAGGCATGAAATGCCTCAAACAGGTATTTTAGAAGTTGAAATCTTTGAAGTTTGGGGTATTGATTATATGGGTCCATTCCCTTCTTCTAACGGTAATCGTTTTATATTGGTCGCTGTGGATTTTGTTTCCAAATGGGTGGAAGCAATTGCTTCTCCCCATAGTGATGCTAACACTGTTTTAAGAATGTTTAAGCAGGTTATTTTTCCTAGGTTCGGAGTCCCTAGAGCAATCATCAGTGATGGGGGAACGCACTTTCATGAGAAAAGGTTGGATAAGCTGCTAGAGAAATACAGTGTTTACCACAGGACGGGATTGGCATATCACCCACAAACCAGTGGTCAAGTCGAGGTTTCAAATCGAGAAATCAAGTCCATTCTAGAGAAGACGGTTGCGAAATCGAGAAAGGATTGGAGTAGTAAGTTTCATGATGCTTTATGGGCGTATAGAACAGCGTTTAAAACTCCAATTGGCACTTCCCCATATACTACCTCCGTTAACAAAAGGATGCAACACTTTTAGTTGCACGAACTCCTAGGGAAAATTTTAATGTGATGTTTAGGAAAATATAAGGGTATGGGTAAGTATATTGAGGAGAGAGAAAAAAATAAGATTAGTTGATTAATTAGTTGGGTATACCAAGTAAAGTGGAGCCAAAATTTTTCTTTTGGGTTGTTTTCCCACCAAAATCATGCACAAAAAAAACAACCCTCCAAATTTCCCACCCAAAATAAGTTTCAAAGTCTGGCTTCCACACTACACCACCCTACACTATATATACACCTACAATTGTCATAATAGCAAGGCCAAAGTTGCTGCTCCATCAAGCAAAAAAAAAGAAAAAAAAAGGGGAGAAGGGAGATTAATACAACCATCAACAATGGCAAATTAAAGTCCAAACAAATCAAACATTCACAAGGTCAACATTCATCTTCTTCTTCTTCTTCTCCCACATCAGCACTCCATCTTCATCTTGAATTCTACCTCCATAACTGTTCAGCTGTACATTGCATCCCCAAAAAGTGGCAGTCCCAAGTCAGTTGCCACGTCCACCCACAACCAACCTGCAAATCAATGCATAACAAAGCAAAGAACGAAACTGATTTTTTCATGGCAGATTATCTAGACGACGGGTGGTTCTCCATAGATCAGATTCTCCTTGAACAACAACAAGATGAAGAGATAAACAGGGAAGACATAGGTGAGATTGTCAGGAAATGTAAACCACAGTTAACATTAGAGAAAAGGAGGAAAATTGTTGACATTATACTAGCAATGGAAAGAGAACAAAGTCTTCCTTATGGTAGCATTTCAGTAGTTGCAAGGGAAGTGGGGGTTCACAAGTCCACCATAAGTAGACTTTACACATATGTCAAAGCACAAAGACAAAATGGGGAATTGGTTGATGTCAAACCCATGAAAGAAGGCAAAGTTGGAAGGAAACAAATGGAAGTCAGTGATGAATTTTTACAATCTGTTCCTTTACAGTACAGGACAACTCTAAGGTCATTTGCAAAACATCTGAATGTGTCTCATGTGTACGTGCATAAGCTTAAGAAAAGGGGAAGACTCAGAAGTCACACAAGCAACAATCATCCAAGGTTAAGTCCTGACCACAAAATTGCTAGACTTAAATGGGTGTTGTCACACATAATTCCAGGAACACCAACTGAAAAAGCAACTGTTGATGACATGCAGCTTACCCTACACACTGATGAAAAATGGTTTTATTTGAACCCTGAAACAAGAAGGTTTTACTTGTTGCCGAAGGAAGATGATCCTTACAGATGTGAAGTGTCAAAGAGATAAAATAAAGGCAATGTTTATGGCTGTCATTGGCAGACCATTGTATGATGCAAATGGAACAATGCTGCATGATGGAAAGTATGGCATTTGGCCTTTTATTTTCCACAAACAAGCTACCAACAACAGTAAAAACAGAACTGCAGGTACATGGGAAATAAAAGCACATCAAAATGTAAGTAGGGATGTAGTGAGACACATGCTCATCAACAACATTATACCTTGTATCAAGGAAAAATGGCCAAAGGAGATACTTGGGAAAGAACTTTACATTCAATGGGACAATGCTAGGCCATATCAGATTCCTGTTGATGATGAATGGTTGAGAGCAACTAAGAGTGAAGGGTGGAACATTAACATGATTTTTCAGCCAGCTCAATCCCCTGATCTCAATGTGTTGGATCTTGGGTTGTTTACCTCCATAAAGTCATTACAATACCAACATTTTCCAAGGACAATTGAGGAACTCATTCAGCATGTCAACCATGCATACAACACATTTGATCCTTTGGTTAACAAGTACACATGGTTAACCTTGCAATCATGCATGATTGATATTTTGACAGTGAAAGGAGGTAACAACTACAAGATTCAACATATGGATAAAAGGGGATTGGATGAGATAGGACTACTACCAGATAACCTAGCAGTTAATCAGAAGGTGGTTGATGAGGCAGTGCAGTACTTGAATGACAGGTTTAGACAAACACACAAAGACAACAAGAAGTTGATTAGCAACTTTTTATTGATGCTAACTGAAGATTGAAGATGGAACAGCAGAAGATATGACTGTCACATATAACCTTACACCAGTTGCTGAACATAATAGGGACAATAGGTTATATGTCTTTTGATTTTCATTTTGTGATGTATGTTGACTTACAGGTGTAAAAAGTGTTTGTAACTATGCAGAATTATAGATAATGCATAGGCAGTCATGTTTCAAGAAGTTTTGTGTATGACAACATGAATGAATTGGAGTGAAAGAAAACATTTTGATGAGTATATTACACAGTTATGCACATTTAAATCCATCAGAAACTAATATGCATATTCATCAACACCATTGATGACTGATACACCACAACTGGTTTCACTTGAGTCCCTTCATCACTTGAATTGATATAAGATAGTTATGCACATTATGGGACTCAAAACAAATTTATACATGAGACACAGGTTCACAAATATTTTCAAAACTTTTGGACAAACTTGAGTAAATCATCATTCATCGATCATCAACTCCCAACCACAATACTTTTGAAACATGGTATTAGGGACAACTTGAAAAAGGAATGGGTACTTTAAGTACCCCTGTATGGCAAAAATTGGGACTGAACATAAACTCAAAACATGTGTTGCATCCTTAAGTCAACGGAGGTAGTGATTACAACAAATAATTCAAAACAATAAAATGATTACCAACATTCATAAGCAGAAAAACATATGAAACTCAAAAATTAGAAAGAACCACAAATTCTGAAGCACCAAAAATATGGGAAGAACAATTTCATAAGCACAAAAAAAATATGAAGGAAGAATATGGACACATATGAAGCAGAAATTAAGCACAAATTAATCAGACAACTTCAGAGCAAACACTAAGCACAAATTAACCACAAATTTAGAAGCAGAAATTAACCACAAATTAACCACAATTTCGGAAGCAGAAATTAACCACAAATTAAGCAGAGAACTTCCGACCAGAAACTAAGCACAAATTAACCAAAAAATAACCAGCATAAATTAACCACAAATTATGCGGACAACTTCAGAGCAGAAACTAATCTCAAATGAACCACAAATTAACCACAATTTCAGAAGCACAAATTAACCACAAATTAAGCACACAACTTCAAAGCAGAAACTAAGCACAAATTAATCACAAATTAACCACAAATTCAGAAGCACAAATAAACCAAAAATTAAGCACACAACTTCAGAGCAGAAACTAATCATAAATTAACCACAAATTCAAAAGCACAAATTAACCACAAACAAACAACAAAGTCAGAAGTCACAAATCATGAACACAAGTGAGGTAAGTAAAGAAGAAGGAACTTCAAGGGACTGTACAAACCAAGATCAGATAATATCAGAACCGCCACTCTTGTGGCCATCGTCAGAGGGTGTCTCGTCTGGGGCAGGTAAGGCAAGAACAAAGGACTCCTCACAGAAAAGGTTCGGATCCTCCATTGCTAGTGGAGGCTCCTCAAGCGGCTCCACAGCCAATGTCAGATCAGGGACTTTTTCCGCACTTTTAGGGACTATTTCATCAAGATCAACGATTTTCACACCACGTCTCGAACTCCTCCTTGAACATCGCCTAACAGCATGGAGGTTTCCACTAGGTTTTATAACCCTTGGCACACCCTTCCGCTTTAGTTCTGAAGCAAGAGGTTTTTTTCCTTTGACATCAACATCAGCCGCACCAACGACTTCACCAAGAGCTTTCAAAAGGTTACGATTCAAATGCTTTGCAGCTTCACCGGAGTGGTATGCGGATTTAGGAAACCTCGCACCCTTCTCAATCCCTTCAATCATGAAGAAAAGATATTGAATTTCTTTTTCGTTTTGTGTTTCAAATAAAGTTTTCCGCAATGGAGTTGGATCTCCCATTTTTTTTCACGTTCAACAGTGTATGAGGTTGAAGGGAATTGAGGCGGTTTTGTTAGGGTTTCACAGAGGAAGACGGAAGAGAGAAAAGTGTGGTGAGGAAGTGTGAGAGAGTAAATGAGGGTGCAAAAGATAAGATAAGAATAAATGAAGTTGGTTGAAGATGAAAGATTCATCTTTAATGAATAACCCAGAAAATCTGAATGAGGGAGTAAATAAGGGTAGTTGGGAGGTTGATGATTTATTTTGGAGGGAGTAATTAGATGTAAATCACCAGAATTATAATCCTTAAGCAGCAACATTAGATTTGTTAAGTGTATGGGTAAATAATTAAGTAAGGGTAGTTTCGTCATTTCACCATTAAAAAGTTACTAAATAAGGAAAAAAATAAAGTGTTGCAAGTAATTGATAACATCCTGAAATGGAAAGCGTTGCACATAATCGTTAACGGAGGTAGTAGATTAGTTTATTGAAAAGCGTGTCATCTTCCAGTAGAACTTGAATACAAACCTTATTGGGCAATCAAGGAATTAAACATGGATGCTAAGCTTGCAGGTGAAAAACGGTTGCTACAATTGAATGAATTAGATGAATTTCGGCTAGGAGCATATGGTAGTGCCAAAATTTATAAAGAAAAGACGAAAAAATGGCACGATAAACAAATCACGAAAAGGGAGTTTCAAGTCGGTGATAAGGTTTTATTGTTTAACTCAAGACTTCGATTATTCCCTGGAAAGCTGAAATCTAGATGGAGTGGCCCCTTTACAGTCATAAATGTTAGCAAATTTGGCTATGTTGAAGTTCAAAGTGAAAAGGGGGAAATATTCAAAGTTAACGGTCAACGGTTGAAGCCATACTATGAAGGAGATGTCATCGGTTTGGTTGAAGTCATCCAACTCGATGATCCCAAGACGCCTTGATCACTAATGCAGCCATGGTCAAGCTAGTGACCTTAAAAGAGCGCTCCTCGGGAGGCAACCCGAGCTTTCTATCCCTTCTTTTCTCTTTTTGCATGTTTTTGCGTGTTTTGGTGTGTTTTCGTACTTTAGTTTAGCTTAGTTTAGCTTTTGTTTTGATTTTGTGAAGCCTAGCTAAGGGTCTAAGTGTTTAGTGTTTAATTGGGGTAATTAAGGAGAGTTTAAGAGTTAAAACGTGCTTAAGTGATGATTAATAATAATAATTTATAAGTTAATTCATTAATTAGGGAGAAAAAGAAAAAAAAATCAGTGAAATAGAGCTGCAGCGAAGACTTGCGGGTGTAGCGATCAAATCGTAGTTCCTTCTATGCGCCCGCATTTTAAAACAGAAGGCTCATAGTTTCTCTACAGGCTTTACCTGCGGGCGTAGCCCTCATGTTAGTTTTGTTCCCTGCGGGCGCAGCACGCTCCTGCGGACACCCTCTCGTTTTTTTTTCTTTTTTTTCGAGTGTGGCCTCATAAACTTACCCGTGTTATATTTTTCGCCCCCCCCTATTATTATTATCTTTATATTATTATTATTATTATTATTATTATTATTATTATTATTATTATTATTATTATTATTATTATATCTTTTTATTATCAATATTATTTTTAATTTCCTAAACTCTCAATCTATCTTCTTCTTCCTCTCTCACACCATTAAAACCCCAAAAACCTTCAACTTCAAATCACCATAACTCACTCCATACTACTCCAAATTGCTTCAAATTTTAACACAACACTCCTCTCACTACTCTAAACAACATCTTGGAGTTAAAATTTGGAAAAAAATCACGAATTGCATGACCTAGGGTTCGAAATTTGAGTTCAATTTGGGTTTGATTTGTGGGTCGCTTCTTCAATTTTCTTCAAATATCTTGCTCTTTTATCATCTACTAAGGTATAATTTCCTTTTTATCCAATTTATATGAAGTTTTCATGAATTTTCAATTTTTGGGTATGTTTATTACGAATTTAATTGATCACCCTAAACTTGATTGTTGTTGTTCATGAGTGTTTACTAGCTATTTTTATGCTTCATTATCATGTTTGGAGTTGTTAATTATAAGTAATTGAAAGTTTTTGTGCTTTATTGTTGAGCAAGATTTCCATGAAATTTTTGATGATTATTCATGAAGTTGTTGTTAATTAGGAGTGTTAACTAGTTAAATTCATGTTTAAAGTCTTTAGAATGCTTAAAATCATGCTTTTGATTACTTCATTGCTTACTTAGAACTATAACTTTACTCATGAATTTTTACTAGCAACTTTCATGTTGAACTTTATGCTTTTAAAATGGTTAGTAGTTGCTACTTATCTTAACTAGTCATTCTTCCTTGTTCTTAAAGTCTCATTGAAGTTGTTTGGATGTGTTTAAGGCATTAATTATTCAATGGTTGAGTTTATAAAATGGTGTAAGTTGGTTTTTGGTGTTGCACTTGATGCTCTTTTATGAATATGAGCTTGGACATGTTGGTTTTGGAGGCATAGTATGCAAGTAATGCTTAAGTTTGAATTTATTTGGTTACACTCTTGGCTTTAGTTGATTAGAACTTTGTAGTTCTCATTGTGTTGGTTGCATTTACGAACGGGTCATGCCGAAATTTCCGTAGAATCCTGTTTGTAACTTTGATTGTATGATGACTACAATACCTTGATTGTCTTCTTTGATCATGCTTTCACATCTTATTATTCTTTATGCTTTCATGATTGACATGATTTTGGTTTCGAGACTTGCTTTAATGGAATGCTAATATCTGTCTTTCTTGCATATGTCTTGTAGGATCATGAGGAAATCAACTGGTAAAGTACTTGGCGGAGGCCCCAAGAAGTCTCAGAAAACCGGGGCATCCTCTTCTGCTTCAAAGGGAAAGCAGCCATCCTCCTCTAGAACACCACCTCAGAACCGTCAGGACAACAGTAACGGCTTGATAAGCTCTCCAAAAGAACAATCAGGTCCAAACGGTTCTTCCACAAAGAAACAGGTGACAAGCTTGGTATCGCCGATCAAGTGATGAGAATGGCTTATTGGATCGGATGGGGAAACTGGATCAACGCCACTATGCCCGGTCCTGATGGAAAAACCCAGCAGGTCCCATACACATACCGAGAGCTCACCTTGGAGTTCCTATCCAGTTACCACTTCCATGTTTCCCAGGAGACCCCTAGTGCTGAAAGAAAGACACACATTAGTTTCACCATCTTCGGGCAGCACTATGAGATGGATTTTGATGAACTAAATGAGCGATTTCTATGGAACCCCGAAAATGCAGTTTGGTCTACAGCTGAGCATGAGTGGGGACCGTACTTTGAGGGAGCCTGGTGGGAGAGAATCACTGATGGCAGCTCCACCTTCCCTTCTACCACCACCAAAGCATCAGAGGTATAGCACCTTGCCCTTCGGTATTTCCAGTGGTTCGTGGTTTACTGCTTATTTTCTAGAGGAGAATTAGGGTAAGTTTACCCTGATGAGATCAGACTATTATGGATGGTGACAGAGGGATATGCCAGACAGCCTCTCCATTATAACTTCGGGTTCTTTCTAGCCCGCCGGTTTGCTGAAATTGCAGAGGGGATCACTAACACCGGTACTATCAATATCGGTGACATGATTACATGGCTGGCACAAACCCTAGGTCATACGGAGCAGATCCACCAGTTAAACCCGATCGAGGAAAACCCCTACCTCGACACGACTGCCCTGAGAGCTGCTAACTTCCTTAGACATTATCAGAGAGGGCACGGAGAGAGGTTTGTTTAGTGTGTTCGGGAAATTTCATGGTGCTACTTGCCTAATGCCTATGTTAGCCTCACCTACCAGGAGCACCTAGACAGCCAGAACCCTTGGAGGATCCCACCTGACAACATCCTACTACAGGAGAGAGCAGATTCAGAGAAGAGGGCCGTGCAGATAGTCAACCTAATTCAGCAAGCAGGCGGCCAGGCCCAGATTCCACTAGCTCCACCACGACCTCCTCCACATTCAACATGACCCCCCTGATGAACCGATTTGATGATATGCATCTCTATAACCAGCAGCGGTTCGACAGGATAGATCATTCACTTCGAGGACTCTGCTCTGATGTTGATTTGCTACAGAGAGTCCAGTGGAGGGAGCACACGAGCAATGTTGCAGCGGGGACAATTCAGGGATTCCCGAACCATCCTAATTGGCCACCTACACACGACCCTAGCACTGAGCCCACCTCTTAACCCTATCAGCCGTTCTATGACCAGTATCCTAGGTACTGGGGACCCGGTCAATAGAGCTCGACTTCGCCTCCTTCCTCTGCTTTGCACGGTTAATTGTCCCAGGACGGGACAAAAATTTGGTTTGGGGGAGAATTTATGTATTTTTGTACTTTCTGCTTAGTTTTTTTTCTTTTTTTTCTTTCATTTTTGCCTTGTTTTCTTTTTCTTTTTCCTCTTATTTTTTTTACCTTTTTCTTTGGAGTTTGGTTTGTTTCTTTTCCTTTTCAGGATTTAATTCGAGCGAGATGTGTTATTGATTCAGTACTTAGTTGGACTCCTGTTAGGAATTGATACCGACTTGGTTAGATCATTCCAACTTCTCTTTTGTTTTCTTTTTGTGTGCTTAGTTAGTTTTAACTGCTTTCTCAGTTTAGTTTTATTGCTTTCTTAGGACTGTTGCATGGTTTGTACCATTCATTAGGAATGGGAGTTTACATGTGACCAAAAAGATTGTACTGTTTTCTTAGGTTTAATTTTAGAGAGAATTAGCTTAACGGATTACTCGTGTCCCGGTTGAGTTCTATTGTTGGAATTGACTACTTTTGGACCCCTATGCTTATTTTGAAAACTTTATGACTCTTGACTGCGGATGGATCCACTTGTGTGATTTGTTGGCTATGACTTGAATTTGATTGCTTGATTTCCTTTTATTGGTCAGCTCTTCTCAACCTTGCTTGGGTCTTAGACTTGAACTGTGTTAACGGGAGGATTTGAGCCACTTTTGAATATAAATTCATTCATATTTTCTTTTCATGTGTGCTTAGTTCCTGGTGCAATTATGATCTTGGGTTTGACTTTGGATTCTAGTAGCTTTAATTGTGGAATGGTGTATGTTGCACATGATAAAAGGCTCTCATTTCTTCTTTTGAGCTTCAGAATTTCATTTCCCACATTTATATTTTCCCTTGATCCCATGTTTTGAGCTTTTATCCCTTTCATTTCTATTTTAGCCACATTACAAGCCTATTAGCCCTATTACATAATGCATTATATAGTTGAAATAGTTGTGATGTTGTTAAAATAAAGTTTTGAGGGTGTTATGGAGGATTGATGGTGAAATAGTGGAAATGTTATTGATGGAAGTTAAATTATAAAGTTTCACATAAAAGGCTCTGCATACCAATGTCTAGGCCGTTGTAGTTAATTAAAAAGTCATATTTTATTCATGGCCTAGTTATGTATGTGTGATGATTATGTTTATTGTTTATTGAATTCTAGGCAAAAACAAATCATTAAGAGTCGTGAAACTATGTTTTATTATGCATGAAAAATAAAGTGAAGAAAAAAAAATTTATGAAAGCATAATAAAGTTGAAAAAAAAAGAGAAGAAGATGAAAAAAAATAGAAGTTTAAAGTTTGTGAAGTAGTGGTTGATGATTGAATTATGACATTTATGGTGTTGATGTGAAAAATAAAGAAAAGTTTGGTTTGATTTGGTTGAATTGGATGATGGAGAATGTTGATATTTTTCCTCGATTTTATATGCGTATACCCCGCATTCCACCACATTATCCCAAATTTTTATCCTACCCATCACCCTAGCCACGTTACAAGCTTATTAAAGTCCTTTTTGATCTTTGTGCACATGTTATGGTTATTGTGAAGTGAATCCTTTGTCAAGGTCGTAGAGTATTAATTGCATTTCGAGTCGACATTTAGGATGAGTGGATACCCTCGAACACTTGCATGAGGTGTGAGATGTGGGTTTCGGGTTCTTAAAATTGCATTTAAACACATTTTGCATTGCATTCCACATTTGGTTGGGAGGTGAGGGTTAGAGCTTCATTGTTATAAGCTCATCATTAATTGTGTGGAGTGACAACCCGTGAGCTACTCTAGTCATCGATTCATTAAACTTGCTTGGTTGGTTTTGTTTGACCCGTATTTAGGAAGGACGGTAATTGGATGCTTGATTGGCTGGCCTTGATCCATGTGTCTTCGGATGTTCTCCTGAGTTATGATGCTTACTTTGTTTCTGTGGGGTGTAGTCAATTTCGTTGTGTTTTGCTCGAGACGAGCAAAGGTTCGGTTTGGGGGAATTTGATATACGTGTTTTATGTTGTGTTTTTCCCTCATTTTCGGTTGATTCTTGTGCTAAAGTTTGTGGCTTTGTTTTGATTAAATATCGTATTTCGATGTTAAGTTATGTTTTGGAACGGTTTTAGCATCTTTAGTTGACTTTTAGAACCTTTTTCGGTTATTTTATACTTTTCGGTTATTACGCGTGGTTTTCGGTTTTGTTTATATGTTACAGGAGCGTAATAGAGAGTTATGAAGTCCTTTGACGCTAAAACGAGTCAAAAACCACTTACCTCGGGATGCGTGCCAAGGTACGAGAAGCCACGAACGAGATTCGAAGAATCGAGCAAAGAAACAAGAAGGATCATCAAATTATAGTCATGCAAGCTAGATGCAGGCGCAGCCTTTAGTTCCTTTTTGATCTATGAGCCCGCAACATAAAATAGCAGCTTCAGAAAAGCCAAAATAGGCTAGCTACGGGCGCAGGGAACAAAGGTCTTTTGACCTATGCGGGCGCAGCTAGCGTATTTCTTGCCCCGTTCGACTTTGCTTCGCGGTTTTTCTTCGTGGGTTTTAATTAATTAAAAACCCAAATCCTATATATACTCTATGTAAAGGGGGCACGAACCCACCGAGTTTTTATCATATTTTTAGACCTAGGAATCCAAAAGTACTTTTTCTCTCTAGAATTTTAGGATTAATTACTTTGTTCATGAATTCAAGCTTTCAATCAATGCAATTATATCTTTATTTACGTAATCTCTTTCCTTATGCTTTTTAATTCTTTTAATTTCATGATTCTCTTTAATTTCTTAGTTTTTAGTTTAGATTAATTAGTTTTGCTATTTTGGTTCTTACTTTAGTTTTATTAGTAATTAATTTAGTTTCAATTAATTCCTTGTTAATGATCATGTTGTTTGATTTCAATTTTGCTTTTGCTCCCTTAATTATGAGTGAGTAGTCGTTTTCTCTAGGGTTAGGGGATCTATGATCATGATTTAAACTTAAATTATGTTTTCTAATTAGTTCTTGGCTTCTAATTGAATTCCTATTATTGATTTCTAGTGATTGTAACTAAATTGTGGCCAGATTTAGTTGTAAGTTAGGCTATTGTTGAAATCGAGGCCGAGAGGTAAGATTACCACAATTAGACCACTGAATAATAGGCAAAAATGAATTTATGTGAGCGAGAGCCGGTAGAGGAGTTTTGAGGGAGTCTAAGTTCGAGAGAATTAGTGAGCCCTATTTCAATGAACGCCAACGAATTGATTAGTAAGCGTTAATTGAGTTGTTGATTGATCATAGTGAACCGATAGCCCTAGGTTTCCATTAATAGAGTTTAATCGTTTTTTTTTTTTTCCGTCATTTCCTTAGTTTCAATTCTTAGTCTTCTTAGTTTTAGAAAACATTTACCGAAATTTCCACTAAGGCCCCTTACACGCTTTAGGCTTTTTAGAGCTAGTAGAATTTAACAACTTCCCTGAGGATTCGATCCCTACTTCCCTAGCTATATTAGTTAGAGTTGTTCGGTTATTTTTGAGAGGTGTGCGATAGCCTGTTCTGTAACGAATGTAATTTTAAAGAAAAAATGAAGCAACCTAGAGAAAAAAACATTTAAATAATTAAGTTGAGGGTAAGAAATATGTTTACACAGCAGCATCAATTGTAATTCTGACGTTGTCTCTTTCCCCGGTCGTCTTTTTCATCATCAGAAGAAGGCAACTGGTTCGCAGGAAGGGCGAGAATAAGAGACTCATTAGATCCACTGAAAGGTGCCTCAATCGCTAGGGGCTGCTCATCCAACGGCTCCACAGAAAGGGTGAGATCAGGGGACTTATTTTCTTCACAAGGTGTCAACTTTGCACCAAAACCACCTCTACTGTTCTTCCTCTCACTCTTCTTTACTTGAACAAGTGTTCCAGTACATTCCACCGCCCTAGGAACCTTTTTCGCTGCCAGATCTACCTTAGTTACCCCTTTTCCTTTTGGATCGATATTAGACACACCTAGGGCTTCAGCAAGTGCACGAAGAAGGTTGCGATTAAGGTGCTTTGCAGCCACACCAGCAAAATAAGCAAACTTAGGGAAACGAGCACCCTTATCAATGCCCTCAATCACGAGAAAAAGATACTTAATTTCTTTTTCATTTTCAGTTTCGAACAATGCTTTGTGAAGAGGAGAAAGATCTGACATTTTTTTCGGGGGGGTGAAGGAGGAAGACGAATTCGTAGTGACAGAAAGTGGAGGCTTAGAGATTTTAGGGTTACAAGTTATGAGGGAGTAAATGGAGTTAGGTGAGAGAAGTTGAAAAGAAAACTAAAGTAAGAACAGAGATGAAGATAAATGATTCAATTTCAGCGTTTAATGCTAAAATTGAATGCATTAATTGGTAGTTGTTGGTAGATGAGTAATGATTTTGGTGGGAATGATTAACTTTTAATTATCTTCACTAATTATATTTAGGTATAAAATTAGATTACTTAATCATCTAAGTTAAATATGAGACAAGGGCATTTTGGTAATATCATTAAAAAAATGCCAAAAAAGGAAGATTTGGAAGTGTTGCAATTAATGTGTAACATCCATATTTAGAAAGTGTTGCGATTAATATGTGACGGAGGTAGTAGTTAATATTCAATACCTGATTTGCAGTTTTAGTTTTTTTATTACTCTTTTTCTTTGCATTTGATAATGATTTATTTACTTGTTGATCTGGTTGGACTTGGCATATTAGACCTAAATTTGGAACTGTTGGATGGATGAAGGCCACTGCATGTGGATCATAATGCTGAAAAATAAAATACTATGTAGTTATTTTTGACTGTATATGTAATATTCAATTCATTTCTACTTAATATTCAAGAAAGCAATATATAATATATTACCAGCACTTATATGTGAGCCTTTTTCTTTGTTTCATCAACATAAATTTCAACTCTCTATTTCCAAGATTTTGCTTGGTTTATTGCCTTTTCAAGTGCTCCCTTTGGCCTGATATTTTTTTCATATTTCTTCTTCGCTACAGGTGGATCTTGCAATTATATTTTGCCACTGACACCATCACAACCACCGAAAGCCCATTACAAATCCCACGTGAGATGAAGTTCGAAGATCCCACAACCATAGAACTCCTAGTACAAAACCCAAGAATTTAAGTTCAAAGGGGTGGTTTCATTAGATCAAGGATGAAGATGTTGTTGGTGGTTAAATTAGATATGAATTTTTGAAGGTTCACGTGAGGGATATTGTTGGTGTCTATGGTTTTGGACTTTTGGTGGTGTTGAGGGAGATCCAAGGTCGACTAGGGTTTTGCTGGCGATGTTTGAAGATGCTGGTGGTGGATTGAAGGTGTTTTCAAAGATTGGTGGTCGATTAGGATGGTTGATTAGGGAGATCGATAAGGGTGGTATGTTAATCTTAAATCACTTTAACTAATCTTTGTTTAAACATTATATGAGGGGCATTATTGTAATTTCACTAAAAATAATTGCCAAAAAATGAAAGAATACAAGTGTTGTAATTAATGTGTAACATCCATATATGGAAAGTTTTACTATTAATTTGTAACGGAGGTAGCATAATTTTTCGTTAAGTATAAAAAACTAAAGTGAGTCAAAGTTACACGGTAAATAATACTGAAAGTCAATAATTAAAAAAAATACTGATGAAGTATCTTTTAATTCCAAAAAAAATAATAGATCCAATTTTCATTACATGCTCTTTTTGGGGAGCCTAAACATCAACACTATCAATTCAGGTAAGCAGTTTCAATCTGGTTATTTCCAACAGTTCAGCTCATCTTAGTTGAGTTAATTTCAACTGATTTTGCTTTCATTTCAACTCGGTTCAATTTTAGTTGATATATGACCAAATGAGTTTCAAATTTTGAATATACAAGTTATGCTCAATCAGTTGAACAATAAAAAATAACATGTTTCAATAGGTTATTATTATAATAATTATAATTTATAATTATTATTAGTACGAGTATTATTTTAGTTTGTTCGACTTTGTGTAGTTATTTCAATTTAGCTTGATTTCAATTTCAATTTTGTCTATTTTAGCTCAGATCACTTTTACTTCAATCTGATTCAATTATTGGAACCCATACAATTTTCAATGATAACAAGGGTAAACTAGTAACTTCCATCACTCCTCCTGGTAAAGATTTAGGTAGTTGCGCATGCTCATGAGAAAATTTTTGAACACGCTTAATTGACAAAACTATCGCACACCTCTCAAAAATAAACCAAACAACACTAATTAACATAGCTAGGGAAGTAGGGATCGAATCCACAGGGAAGCTATTAGTTTATATTAGTTCTAAAAGGTAAAAACTGTGAAATAGGCCTTTGCTAATTTTCATATCTAATTGACTAATAACTATGAAAGATGACGGGATGAATTTAGACTCAAATTATAAAATCTTAGGACAATCGATTCACCATGAACAATGAACAAACTCATAAAACAAAAACCAATCAATTCACTAAATTTCATTAAATTAGGGCTCACTAATTTTCTCGAACTTAGACTCCCTCAAAACTCCTTTACCGGCTCTCACTCGCATAAACTCTTTTTGCCCATTATTCAGTGGTCTTATTGTGGTAATCTTACCTCTCGGCTTCGATTTCAACAATTATCAAACTCACAACTAAATTTTGCCACAATTTAATTGCAATCGATAGAAGTCACTAATAGGAATTTAATTACTAATCAGGAACTAATCGATTAATACAGAACTTATTTATTATCATGTTCATGGATCCCCTAAACCTTAGAAATTAGACTACTCACACATAATTATTAGAGGATCATCTCAACCAAAAGCTTAAGCTGATGGTTGAGGCCCAGAAATAATTTATATTCTCTATCACGACCCCTCACACAAGAGCCCGTTGGGCTTGAAGTGTGGATGTGGCATGTGCTCCCCATACTCTGCGCTTAATAATTCCACTTAGAAGGGAGGGGTGGATGAGGTTCGAACCCGTGACCTTTGTGTCATGCTGACGCTGATACCATATTAGAAGACTAACTCAACCGAAAGTTTAAGCTAATGATTGAGACCCGGGAATAGTTTATATTCTCTATCAATAATTATGAAAACTAAAACAATAATTAATAAGGAATTCATGAAAAAAAAAACATAAACAAATTATAATTAAGTTAATCACTGATCATAAATTAATTAAGAAATTAAAACTAATTAACATGAACAAAACAATAATTAAAACTAACAAACAAAACTAAAATAATTAAACTAAAGAGAAAAGAGAAAGAAATTACCAAAATAAAGAACTTAAATTGAATAATTGGAGGGTTGATAAACTAATCTAGAGAGAATTTTATTAGAGAGTAATTAAGGTTCCAACTAGGGTTAATAATCTAAAAGTAGTGTAAAAAAAGTTCAAAACGTCCTCTATAATCATACCCCTATTTATACTAATTAACGGGCCTCTAAAACAACTAAACTGAACAAAAATGCGAAGCCCAGCAAAAATGGCCAGAAATCGGGCTCCTGCGCCTGTAGCCCACAAAACTGCGTTGTTCCCTACGCCCGCAGGTTTTCTCTACTGCTCTGTGTAGGAAGTCCTTGACTAGAATGCAGGTGCATAGAGGATTAAGCCCAAATGCACGCTACACCGTATGGTCACTCTTCAAGAAAACTTTTACATTTTCCTAGTTTTGTCACTTGATTCTTTTAGTCGATACTCTTAGCTTCTCGTTCCTTGGCACGATTCCTAATGCAAGGCCAGATTGACTTGTTTAAGCTACCGTTGACATTAATACTCCAAATTGAGGCACCTAAACACACAAATCAAACCAAAAACCGTGTGTGACAACTATTGGCTATAAAATTAACATAAAATACGCTAAAATCAACGAAAACCTTCCAAACTCATCAATAATACAACATATCACCAAAGAACATTGTATAGACCGAAATGAAGCTCAAAGCTCACAATTACGCACCGAATTAACCAAAAACAAGGGGAAAAACATTATATTAAACATTTATATCATTAAGCAATACAACAACATTGGCATATAATTCCCTAAAAGAAGAAAATGAGAAAGAACAAAAACATACCCTATTTCCCCATGACGAGTGTCATACTTAAGACGCTTATGGCTAGCCGCTTTAGTCATAATTCGATTAGGAACAAAGGCAAACGGTCCAGATTGTGTCAAAGTTGAGGTCCCAATCAAGTCAAGTCAAACATTAGGGCCACGATTGTAGGAATAAAGTAAGATATCAGCGGAATGGAGGTGAAAGGCGTGTCACGCACCTAACAAAAATAACCTAACTTTTTCTCCTAACTAAGTAGTCGGGTAAGTAAGGGTCGAATCCCAAGAGACTAAATGGTTCAAAGTGATAAATTTTGATTCTCCTTTATTCTAAGCAAGTAGCAATTTAGAGTTGAGATTGATTAAGTATTCTAACACTAAACAAGACTAATGGAAGTACTATGATAAATTTCAAGGAATAAAAACACCTAGAGTTAGGCACCACCACTAGCATAATTGACACAAGCAATTCATACCCCAATTTAATCGACTAACTGTTCAAGAGAAAAGGTAACCATATAAAATACCACAAACCTCTCCCGAGTGTCTATGGCTTCCTTAATTTGCAATCAATCCTACTCCCGTGGAATCATGCAAATCAAAGACTTTAATCACAAAACCCTAACTTTCTAACAATTCATTCATCCTACTCCCGTGGAGAATTTCATGTTCTTAGTTGAAATATTCAAATTCATCAATACCCAATTCCCATGTTGATAAAGATAATGAATTCATAACAATACCAATTATCCCTAATCTAGTATTGGCATAAGCACAATCAATTAAGCATGAACAATCAACAATTAAATTGGAGATTTTACAAAATTGCTCAAGAATCAATCATTGCTAGGGCTTGACCTAACCCTAAATTAATAAAACTACTCACACATAATTGTTGAATAAATAAAACAGATATTGAAAGAAGGCATAATTAATAACAATAAAAAGATACAATAGTACAAAAATCTACATTTGTTGCGGTTCTTTGAGATTTTTAAAGAACCGCAGCAAATAATATATATATATTTTTTTATAATCGTTGAAACTATTTGCTGCGGTTTTTTAGAAACCGCAGCAAATAATTATTTGCGGCGGTTTTTTTATGTTATTTGCTGCGGTTGAACCGCAGCAAGTAATCCAACCCCAATCCGGCTAAAATAACCCTTAGCCCAAGCCCATAATATTAGTACCTAACCCTAACTCCCCTTCATTCTCCCTTATTTTTCCACCTCCCCTTCTTTCTGATCTTTCTCCCTCTCAATCTTTCTAACCCTAATTAGGGTTATAACTCCCTCGCAAAAATCCGTCGCTATTTGCTCGTTTTCGTGAGTTATAACTCCCTCTCTCATTCTCGCATCTTTCCCTCTCATTCTCATTCTCGCCTCTTTCTTCTCTCATTCTCGCCTCTTTCTTCTCTCATTCTCGCCTCTTTCCTCTCTTATTCTCATTCTCATTCGTCCCTTCCCATTTGAAGGTACTACCTCCTTTAATTTTTTTTGTCTTTTTTGTTTTTTTTTTTTTTATTTCGATTGTAATTTTTTTTTGTTTTCAATTGTTTTTGTTTTTTTCTTTCTTGTTGTTGTTGGTATGAAATTGATTTATTTATTTTGATTTGTTTGATACAATTTTGAAGCAAATTTCGAGCAATTTTAGACGACTTTGAGGCGATTTCAAGGCTTGGGCGATTTTTCTTCAAGATCTATCTTTTGAGGTTAGTTAATCGAAAACCCCTAATTTTTTCGATTGTTTTCGAGGCTTGGGCGATTTTTTAAACCCTAATTAAATGTATCATAACAATTCTGAATTCGCATGTTTTGTGTTTCATTGATTCTGATTTTTATTTTTCTTGTTATTTATTGATTTTTTTATTCTAATTTTGATTTATTTTTTATATTTGTTTGATTGGTTGTTTCCTGATTTTGGGTTTTCGAATTATTTTTTGGTTTTGAACAAATCGAAGATGATGAATTATTTCGTGTTGTTTATTTCGAGTTTTTTATGACATGTTATTTTATTTGAATTATTTGTGGTATGAATATTTGTGAAATTTTTTAGGTTTTGTTCCTCAGATCTGAAAATGAAGAACGCCATTTAATTAGTGGTTTAGTGGTTTTGCATTGGAGGCTTAATTTTTGCTGTGTTTTAAATTGGTTATTTTTGTTTAACTCTTGATTGAGTTGTTTGCTGTTATGTTCCTAATACTGCTGGTTAAGTTTAGTGTTGCTGTTTGTAGTTCAGCTTGCTCTGAATTCAGTTATGCTTGCTGTTGTGTGTGGTTGCATAGTTGTGACTGTCAAGCATTAGAAGGATGGACTGCTCAGTCTGATTTTGATTTGAATTTTTTTTGGGGGTGTCTGTTTGCTGCTGCTGTGGGTGGTTTGGAGGCTGGTTGTTGGTGGTGTTGTGAGGAGGCTGTGTTTAGTTGTGACTTATGGTGTAGTTCAGGTCTGCAGGAGACTGTTTGGCTGGAGCATTATTTATGGTTTTGGCTGAGTTGTATTCTGGTCAACATTCTTGGCTGATGTTTTTTAGGCTTGTAGAGTTGGGTGTAGTGTTAGTTTTGCTTGCTGCTGATTGGTGAGGAGGTTGCAGATGTGAGTTGTTGGGGTTGTGTGCAGAATATTGTTGTATACACAGTCAGTTTGTGACACATCTTTCAACTTAACTTGGTTTTTATTTTGGTTTGGTTAGCTGTTGGTGAGTGGGTAAGTGGGTGAGTGAGGGACTGACTCTGTGAGACTGTGACTTTGAGTGTGTGACTGTGAGGGACTGACTGTGTGAGACTATGGCTGAGTGTATGTGTGAGTGAGTGACTGAGTGTGTTTGTGTGTGTGAGATTTAGGCTTCTTATAGGGATTTCAAGCTTCTTTTATTGAATTAATTTTCTGGGTTTTGTTTTTTGTTATTGAATTTCTCTTCAATTTGGGATTTTTGGTTGGTTTTTCAGTTAAAGTTTTGGGATTTTACTCATGCCTACACTCGTCAATTACAGTGGTATGTTCTGTTTTTTTTTTGTTTTTTTTTTAATTATTTTTGTTGTTTGATTTATGATTTTGTGATTGATTTTTCTGGGTTTTATTTATATGATTGTGTTCTTAATTGGGTTTGTTGAATTTATATGATTGTGTTCTTAATTGGATTTGTTGAATTGGGTTGAATTAGATCAAACTTTATGAATTTGATTATTGAATTAATTTAACATGATTAAATGTAGCTAATATGTTTTTGCATGCAATTTGATATTGCATAATTGGATTTAATTGAATGATAGAATGATTTAATTTGATTTGTTTAGGGTTGTAAGTTTCAATCAGCTAAGATGATGATTGAAGTTGATGAATTGATTTTCTTAAATCATTATGATAATAAAATGAATTAGTTGTTAATTTTAATTGAATGTAGTTTTAATTGAATTAGGATTTGAGAAAGATTTGATTTTAAATTCTTGCTTTCATGATTAATTGAAAATTGTACCTTGTTGATATTGCATTCTAAATTGTAAGGTTAAATTGTTTCTGAATTAAGTTGGGATTATAAGTTTTAGCATAGTAGTTAAATTTTTGTTGATTTGTTGTAGCTTATGTATCTATTATTCATGATTTTGAAGGGAAAGATGAATTGTCGATGGCCTATGTTAATTACTATTAGAATTACGTGAGTGAATGTGTGATTGAGTACAAGTGAGACAGTGAGTGAGTCAGTGACAGTGGGAATTGTTGAATGATGATCGAGTCCCTTATAATCCGACAATTGTTTGAGACAATTGAGTCCTTTTTCATAAGACACTAACTAATCCCTTATGGTGATCTAGGGTTCTTACTTGATTCCCTTATGGTGAGACAATTGAGTCTCTTATGGTGATGCAATTGTTGAATGAGGATCGAGTCCCTTATAGTCCGACAATTGTTTGATAAAAAATGAGTCCGTTTTCATAAGACACTAACTATCTCCAAATGATAAAGGGACTCAAGTGATGACCATGGTTGTTTGAGTTACTCCAAGCTGTTGATTGTCAACTACTTGTTGTAGTAGCCAAATTAAACAACTATGGTCAACATCATTGAGGTTTGAGTTGCTCCAGGCTTAAAAACCTGTTGAAGTAGCCTAACTCGAATGGTGGGTGATCGTAACCACTTCCCTGATGGAGATTATGTATATAAACATAAACATATATGGTATGTTTACAAATGAGTGAGTGATAGTCTTGTTTTGTTGCTATTATTGTTGTTGTCTGGTTATTTGTGAGTTACTGAGTTGAGTTGCTTCCGTTGCTGCCACTTTTGAGTTGCTGCCCTTGCTGCCACTGTTGCTGTGTTGCTGCCGCTGCTGTCACTTATCTGCATAATGCTCTTTGGAGTGTTTTTTGTAATATAATTGTAATTGAGGTTGAAAATATTAATTATTATGTATGTATAACATCTGAGATTGTTGTTATTATTCTAATGCTGCTGTAATGTTGTTATTACAACTATTGTACATATACAAACATTCTGGCTACAATTTAGCATAAAAAAGCAAAAAAAAAAAAATTATTTTTTTAGGTGGTTGTTTGCTGCGGTTTTCTAGAAAACCGCAGCAAATAAAGCTTTTTTTGGTGGGAAATCCCACTATTTGCTGCGGTTTTACAAAGAACCGCAGAAAATAGTGGGATTTCGCACCATTTTTGGCCACCTTTTTGCTGCGGTTTTGCCTACAACCGCAGCAAATAATTTGTTGGTTTATTACTGCTGCTCCAAGTGCTGCGGTTAAAAACTGCAGCAAATACCCCTAAAAAACCGCAGTAAAAGTGGATTTTTGTACTAGTGATAATAGAGAAAAGGAGATATTACTTGAATTGGTGAAATTTACCGAATCAATGTTGCCAAAAAACAAAAATTGAGAATTGTGTGCCAAAGAAAGCTAAGGAGAACTAAAACTTTTTCTAAAAAATTTGATATTGAAGTATATGTGAAGCATTAGAATGAAACTCCTCTCTAAAAGCATATTTAAATGCTAGGAATATGAAGAGTTTTCTACATCAAAGAAGAGGCCGCAACCAGGGTGTGGCATGTGATATTAGGCCGCAACTAGGGTGCGGAGTAGGCTGCCAATTTTCTTCGAAACACTTCAAATTCAAGTGGCCACAACTAGGTTGTGGCAAACTAAGTGATTTCCACAACCATGTTGCGGTAGATCTTCATGAGCAACTCTTTTGAAGCTTTTCACCATCATAAACACCTTGATTTGTCCATTCTTTGATCAACATCCAATTAGCTCTACTTGCATCTCCAATAATCCTAGCAAAAGCACCTAAAACCTACAAAAACAAAGCAAAATACACTCGATCTAGAAGAACAATAACAAAGTATAAAGCATAATGGTTCAAAAAGGTTGAAACTATGGGAAAAGTAAGATGAAAACACACAAATTTAGCATAGAAATATGAGTATAAAATAGTGTTATCAAACTCCCCCACACTTAACCTTTGCTCGTCCTCGAGAAAAGAAAACAAAATAAGAAAAAGTACTCTAGAAAGCAATAAAACCTATACTCACTATCGTAGGAATTACGATCACTTTTAGCGTAAATGACAAGCCATTTAAACCTCCTAATCGCTTAAAAGGACGAGTGTGCTCTCGTGAAGATTTCCAAAGAGATTAACCCATAACTCTAAATCAAATTCAAAGAAAATGTTTTTGAAATCAACATTTCTCAACCAAGGACCAAGATAGAGATTATAGGGACGCTAATGTGCGCTCAACCTTCATGTCCAAGAGAGTAAGAAAGCTATCTCACCCTTGAAAGAGTGATAAAAAATGAGCGTTTGAGGGCCCAATCAATTGTGACTAAAGATCTCTCACTCCATACCAAAACATCCCTCCCCAACCTCAAAGGCACAAGGCAGTGTGGCCTCTCATAGCTCGAAATGAGAGAGCTCAAAGATAATTAAAGTGAGTGTAATTAAGCAATTCTAGCACATGTCTCAAGAAAAATACTTATGGCTTCCTCCGTTATACGACTCAACCATCTAGAGTTGGAAGGACTTGTGGGTTGTAACGTTAGGCTTAAGGTATGTAGGGAAAGAAATTTGGCCGTGGTACTCTTCCTAGTCAAGTGAAACTTTACAAAAAAAGAGCCAAGTCAAACCCAACCAAGGGGAAAATGCTTCCCCCAACTCAATCACTACACACAGATAAGGAGCCAAAATCAACTATACACAAACCCCTGTTTGCTTTTCTACCATGAACACTAAATTTTTGGGATTTTTTTTTCTTTTTTTTTTTTGAACTGATGCAATTATTTTTTTTTTTTTTTTTTTTTTTTTTTTTTTTTTTTTTTNAATTTTTTTTTTTTTTTTTTGTATATATACATGGGGCTTAAGCTCCAAACAAATGCACTAAACAAAACTCAACCACTTATCAACATTGAAACTTAACAACTTTACAAGTATAGCTCTATTTCACTTGACACTAATGGTAAATCAAATAAAATTTGGCTAAGGCTCATAGAGTTGGCTAACAAGAAGTGGAAGCTCAAATGGGTTGCAAATGTTAATGAAAACCCAAAATCCCAATTTTATTGAAGGAAAATAAAACAAAAAAGGTGAATGAAATGAAATAGAGTTTTTTTGTCTCAAATTTCCCCCAGATGAATGCCTTCATTATCCCCTAAATCGGTTCTGTCAAAACCTCGGAAAACCATGAGTATGCAAACAGCCCAATAACAACATATGCTAGACCCTCAAGTGTGTTTATGACTTTTAAGTGCTTAGGGGATCTAAAAATCAACTCTCACCTCACATGGTCAAAAGATCAAATACCACAAAGTAAGGCCTCATCATAGGTTGGGCTACACCCGGCTTGGCCTAAAAGGCTCACCACCAAAAGTACCCACAAGTGAGAGAATGAAAAGTCAAATTTCTACAAGTGACAAGCAAACCTCTCAAGCCAATCAAGCCAAACACACAAAACTCAAATCTAATCTCAAGAATCAAAGGTCAAGATAAAACCATTCATCCACTTTGCTTTGAAAGAATTAGAAAATATTTTTGTGTTTTTTTTTTCATTTTTTGATTTTTTTTAGAGAATAATTGTTTCTAAAAGAAAAGGAAAGGAAATATATACAAAGGACTATTAGTCCCCGGCAACAACGCCAAAATTTTGAAAGGCGTGTCGTGCACCTAACAAAAATAACCTAACTTTTCCTCCTAACTAAGTAGTCGGGTAAGTAAGGGTCGAATCCCAAGAGACTAAATGGTTCAAAGTGATAAATTTTGATTCTACTTTATACTAAGCTAGTAACAATTTAGAGTTGAGATTGATTAACTATTCTAGCACTAAACAAGACTAATGGAAATACTATGATAAAATTCAAGGAATAAACACACCTAGAGTTAGGCACCACCACTAGCATAATTGACACAAGCAATTCATACCCCAATTTAATTGTCTAATTGTTCAAGAGAAAAGGTAACCCTATAAAATACCACAAACCTCTCCCGAGTGTCTATGGCTTCCTTAATTTGCAATCAAGCCTACTCCCGTGGAATCATGCAAATCAAAGACTTTAATCACAAAACCCTAACTTTCTAACAATTTGTTCATCCTACTCCCGTGGAGACTTACATGTTCTTAATTGAAATATTCAAATTCATCAATACCCAATTCCCATTGTGATAAAGATAATGAATTCATAACAAAACCAATCATCCCTAATCTAGTATTGGCATAACCACAATCAATTAAGCATGAACAATCGACAATTAAATTGGGGATTTTACAAAATTGCTCAAGAATCAATCATTGCTAGGGCTTGATTTAACCCTGGATTAATAAAACTACTCACACAACATTGTTGAATAAACAAAACAAATATTGAAAGAAGGCATGATTAACAACAATAGAAAGAGAATAGAGAAAAGGATATATTACTTGAATTGATAAAATTTACCGAATCAATGTTGCTAAAAACCAAAAGTTGAGTATTGTGTGCCAAAGAAAGTTAAGGAGAACTAAAAATTTTTCTAAAAAAATTTTATATTGAAGTATATGTGAAGCATTAGAATGAAACTCCTCTCTAAAAGCCTATTTAGATGCTAGGAATATGAAGAGTTTTCTACATCAAAGAAGAGGCCGCAACCAGGGTGTGGCATGTGATATTAGGCCGCAACTAGGGTGCGGAGTAGGCTGCCAATTTGCTTTAAAACACTTCAAATTCAAGTGGCCACAACTAAGTTGTGGCAAACTAAGTGATTTCCACAACCATGTTGTGGTAGATCTTCATGAGCAACTCTTTTGAAGCTTTTCACCATCATAAACGCCTTGATTTGTCCATTCTTTGATCAACATCCAATTAGCTCTACTTGCATCTCCAATAATCATAGCAAAAGCACCTAAAACCTACAAAAACAAAGCAAAATACACCCGAGAAGAACAATAACAAAGTATAAAGCATAATGGCTCAAAAAGGTTGAAACTATGGGAAAAGTAAGATGAAAACACACAAATTTAACATAGAAATATGAGTACTACACACAAATTCAATAAGCTAAATTCAATAATAATTAGAAACAAAAAAAAAAATATTTCTTTAATAGAACAGACACTAACTCTTAGTTCTCTAATTTAACTTAACATATTACAAGTACTTTGTAAAACACAATTAGTATCTACATACATCAAATGTTATGATCTTTAGGATTTATATAATCAAATAATGAAAAAAAGATAGCTACCACCATTGATGTCAAAATCTAAGAACAAGAAATTCATTAAAATTCTAACAATGCACAAAGTTAAGGATGAACTCACCTTCAAATTGACTTCTCTATTTAGTTCAATTGATGAATTAAATACTGTATTCAAAATTCTGCAAGGAACTAAAAAAATTACATAGCCGTTAAATTTATGCAAAATTGTCGCTAAAATAAAGCGATTTAAATGAGAAAAATCCAATGCAAAATGACCTTGTAAAAGGTGAAAATTGACAAATATGGAGAACATTCAGACCTTTAGCGATTTAAAAAGAAAAAAATAAAAAAATCATACCTTTAGGGTTCAACACAATCGCAATTAATTTTGCTTGTGATTTTGAAGTCATTCTCGTGTAATAATAATATCACAAATCGAAATTGTAATCATAACTCGAAAGCATAGTAGTAAAATTATAGCCGATATTCGTAATTATAAAATAAAATTGGGTTTTTGATTTTTTTTTTGCAAGGGTTTCCCATCAATTCATCAAAAAAGGGAAAATAAGGTTTGTAACCATGGAGAATAAACCCTAACAGTACACTATGGGGAGAGAAAGGAGGGTGAAAATGGAAGGGAAGGAAGAAGAAAAAAGAAAGAAAGTTATGGGCATATCTGGATAAGGCTATATATATATATATATAACAAAAACAAAATATAAATGAGGTTTTAATACTTGAAGGATGAGCATGACATCTCAAACATTGACGTTTTGACACTCCCAGTTCTCCAGGGGCATTGAACACTCTTGTACATCATTTTTATATGAAGTATTATGTTCAATCAATTTAGCATATTTTGGTTCATTTCAGGAAAAAAGAACAAGGCCTAATAGAAAGAACAGATAATAAAGTCAAAGAAAGCAATTAGAAAGAGAAATACACTCCACTATATAACACTATCTGTAACCCAGAAAGAAAATATACACATTAGCAGAGTTGCTAAGAACTTCACAGCACAATGAAGAACAAGTAATAAGATATGCAAAACAAGTAGAGATTAAAATTTTAGAACAAATTCTAGAGGCTAAGCCAATTAACAACACATCTAGCATATATAGCAAATAGGTAACAATCTTTACAAAAATATTACTCTCATTGTTTTAATACTAAACAAGGATTAGGCTTCTATCTCAATTCCCACTTGCGACATTTGTTCAACATATTTCCACAATAGTTTATAAAAGCCATAAATTTCAATGTGAAATGTCATTGCTCAAATGCAACACAAAAAACATAAGTAAAGGACAAGTGGGATAGCAGCTTTCTTTCTATAATTAATGATGAGATAGTGGAAAAGGATTAGGAGATGAAGGTCTTAATCATAAATAGTAGGGAATAAAGTGAATAAAGTATTCAAAAGCTAAAACAGAGGTATATAGATAAACAACTCTCAAGCTTGTCACACAATGCATAGAACCTCTATCATAGCTACTTGGATGAATCCATGCCAATAGTACAAAGGTCAAAGGTAGTACCAAGCCATTGCATTTTATCAATCAAATAGCAAAATTATCGGCAAAAAGGAGTTGAAAATCAAATTATCTCTTGGTCCACCTCATGTGCTGCATAGATTTTAGAATCTCCCTTTAAGTAATTCTATAGCTCAAGAAGAAAAAATAATAAAAAAATGTCCTAGAAGGAAGCATTTTGCGGGACAGAACATCAACGATTTTAATGAAATAAAGTGTACAAACATGTAATAAACTACCTTTCCACAACCGATGTAATGACAAACATACTGCCTCTCCCTGTGAATGTGGGAGTGTTTCCTTAATGCTCCAGCATCAATGAAAGTTTTTCCACAACCATCATAGCTGCAAAGGAAAAGAACCTCTGTGGTTGGTTTGGGCCCTGGTTCTTGTACCTGTAGATCTTTTTCGTTCTCCTTCAAAGAATAAGTGCTAATTTGGCATATAACGTTGAGTTCCAAGTTCTCCATCTTCCAACAAAGGTATTCCACTGCTATTACTAGCTGCTTAGCTACCGTAATTCTAATTATTATATTAGTATCTTCCATTATAACTTAATAACCAAATATTTATAAAAATATATCACCCTCTCCAATTACTGGCTATACAAGTAATTATATAAAAAATCTCAAAAAAAAAACTTGACCAATTCACAGTAAGCCTTAGAAAATCCTAATTTTTTACTTTTTCAATAACAAAATGCAACATTCAATCACATAAAAATCCACTTCACAATTACACAATTATGTAAACTTTTCAAAAATAGTCATGTAAATAGGTTTTAGAACTCGATGAAAGAACCAACAAAAAGAGTTATATGAATATAACTCTTGGAACTAGCACGGTAAGAACAATTAGCAGAACAAACCTTTCATATAGTAGCAAATAGAAGCAGAAACCTAATCTTCTATTTCCCAGTTTCCCTAATATTCCCCCAAAATTAGAATCAATAAAAACATTAATTTAGTTCAAAAATGACATATAAAAACAATCTCGTTCAAAATCAAAAACGTAGAAAGGATTGACGAATTACCAACATAAACAGATGTTTGAAAGCCTAACACTATTTAAAGGAAAATACAAAAAATAAAATTTACAGTGACAAGACTAAATAAACCCTAACATCTAATTTGGATCTCAAGCCAAAAATTTAATACAAAAGTAACTTGATTATTTTGCTCAAAATTCACCAACGATAGAACCCTAGAAGATTCGAATGGCAATAAAGAAGATATAGGGAAAAAAGACAACACCTTTGTTAATTTTGGTTGAACAATTCGCTGTCGAACAATATTTCCATTATTTCGCTTTCAGATTGTTCTGAAAACGCAATGATTTTAGCATAATTTTGTAATAATTTTTCAACAACTAATGAATTTGAATAAGAGAGTAAGAAGATGTTGGGGTTGAGAAGAAAAAATCAAACTAAGAGGCATGATGTGGTGAGTTTCGAAGATACTGAGTTCATGAAGAAATAGGCTTAAACGTAATGTTGGGTTTAGTAATAATATAGAAAGAGGACAAGATGGGGTGAAATAAAAGGCGAAGGTGAGAAGGGGAATGAAGAGCTATTGCAACAATTAAGAAAGTTTAATTAAGAAAGTAACAACTTCTTACAACAGCCATAGTAAAACCATTGCAAAACCGTTGCAAAAAGTTAAACTTGTTGCCATTTCTATACTATTACAGTGGTATTTATGGAACCGTTGCCTTTTTAATTCTATTGCAACGGTTATATAAAAATCGTTGCTAAAGCTGTTGCAATAAGTCCACCCGTTGCAAAAGGGGGTTGCAAATGCTCTTTTATCTTGTAGTATATAAACTGGTGTTATCAGAGGGATCCATCATCCCTTCCACACAACCCAAACAACCTCTTTACTCGTAGAAATTTAGGACCGATAACACACGTCGACTAGGGTGTCCCTAACAATATTATGTTGAATTTTACTACCGACAAAGCCGTTGCACACCTATCAGAAATAATTAAACAACTCTAAGTAATGCAGCAAGGGAAATAGGGAACGAATCCACAGAGAGACGATTAAACTTTTTTAATCCAAAAAAGTCTGAACTATTATAAAGGGCCTTTTGTATTGAGAATTATACTAGAACTAAATCAACTAATGACTACAAAAATGAATAAGACTTGACGAATAATGAGAAAGGCCTACGACAAAGGTTCACTGTAAACCGACAATATAATCATATACGCTTAACAAATTGTAAAGTTTCGTAAACTAGGTAACACTAATTCTCTCAATTCTAATCTCCCTCGAAACCAAGATCCTCTATCACAATTTACTAGATTCTCTTCTCCTATTATCTATTCTATAGTCTATCATGGAATTTTTACCTCTCAGCATAAAACTCGACAACATGAAAACAATACATTGACACTTGATCAATATTCAATCGCAAGCAATAACAACAAATAATAGGAATTTAGTAAAAACCAAACGATAAATTAGTGGCTAACGCACACTTACATTGGGAGTTTAAAGACCCCCTAAACCCTACTAATCTACTCACTCATAACTAAATTAACTCAAACAATGGAAATAATGAAATTCATGATTCTAAATAACAAGAGGAAATAAATTAATTCTAAATAAATTAATTATAGAAATAAATTAATTAAAAAAAAGGAATTGAAAGAAATCGGGAAATATATTGAATGACTTGAATGTTAACAAACATGCTAAAAGATCCTAAAAAAAATAGTTTTGAGGTTAGAGAGTAATTGATAACATAATTTATGACCCATGTTACAAAAATATCTATACTAGAGTATAAAACAAGGAAAAAAGCAAGTAAAGTTGGCCTAGAAACTTTCCCCCTAGTCAGATCAAGGTACGACCCCCGATCGGGGTCACGTCCCCTTGTTAACGCGTTTCAAAAGTGATATGTGCATCCCTTTGTTTAAACTAGGATGGTGCCCCTGTTTGGGGTTGTGTAATTCTTCTCTTCTTTCTTTTATTTTGTGCGCTACACTCCCCCCGTCAAATCGAGATCGTGCCTCCCTCGGGGTTGACCCTTTCTTGCCTCTTTTGATGACTTTCTTCTTTGAAAATTTGGCTAAGTATGATTTTCCTCAATTTAGCTCTTACAAGGCAATTTATTAGAGGTCGGGAAAGTTCCCAAATGCTTTTCCAAGCTCAATGAAACTGCTCCAACTCACTTGTAGCTCCAAATGTGGTAGAAAATGACCATAAACATAAATTCCTACACAAAATCAACCACAACATAGCTACATGATAGTTTCTTTTTATATATGATTTCGTACCCATGTTCCTTTTTGAATTCTTAGTATTTCTTTATTGAACTTGCTTTAACTATTTTTTAGGATCCGCTTCCTGTGCAGGAAGAGGAAGCTAGGTTCACGGATTTTTGGCTCTAACTTGGCTCTTTTGAACCGTTTCTACTGACATTTTCCTTGTTTAGTGCATTATATGTTGTTTTGTTTTTATTCATAGGAATTGTTCCTATGTAGTGGTTTTTAAGGGATTTTGAGGCTTGGCAAGGTTATTGGAGTCATGAGCATCATTTGGGAGCTTAGAGGGAGTTAGGACTTGATTAGGAAGCCTTTAGACGGAGAAAAGTCAAGTTTTGGAATTTCACATGTAAAGAAAAAGAGCGACGGAAAATGCATTCAATGGCCCTGGGTACTAATCACTGACCCCGGGTTGAATGCATTGGCCCCAGCCTACCCGGGGCCGTAAATCTTTTGGGTTTCTTCGGGGTTTTTCAACTTGTTTTATAATTTTATTATATAAAGCATACTTTCTTAGTCCTATGTACGCAATTATTACGAGCATTAGCCTAGGTTTAAGCTTTAGCTTTAATTCAATTCAATCAATCATTCAGTTTCCAGGTTTCAATTTCAATTTTCTACTTTATTTTAATTCAGTTCATTATTAGTATAGTTGTGTTTCAATTTAATTGTCAATAGTTTAGATTTCAATTTTTGCGCTACTTTTTATGATTATTAATTTGTTCAATTCAATTATGTCATTGCTTTTAGTTTTGATTGTCAATTCGATTCTGCTAGTTTTAATATGTGTGAGTATTTTCTTTTCTAGAGTTTTGGGGATTTATGAACCATCCCAATGAACTTTTTTTGTAGTTGATTAATTTGATTTGAGACGTTCATGAATTCATGCTATCAATTTATATTGCTTTCAATTGAATTCTCGCCATGTTTAATTGTTAGTCTGATTATTGTCGAAATTGATGCCGAGAGGTAAAATTGCCACAAGTAGATCGCAGGGATAATAGACGAGTTTAAGCGATCGAGATCCATTAGAGGAGTTTTGAAGGAGTCTAGATTCAACAGAATTAGTGTACCTTAATTCAGAGCATCATTAATTTGTTAATCGGTTGTTAATCAATTATTGTCGGTTCCCATGGTTTAGTTTTATCTGGTGAATTCGTGTTTAATTCTTGTTTTTATTATTCGTTTGTTCGGTAGTTGATCACCAATTCAAAGACCCATTAACAAAATAAATTTTTAGATTTAGTAGAAAGCCTGTGTCTCTATGTGGATTCGATCCCAGCTTCCCTGGCTACATTAATTGGAAGTGTAGGTTTACTTTTGATAGGTGTGCGATTGCTAGTTCACTACACTGGAATAGAGAAAAACTATTAGCATAACGACTCCTAAGAGCACAATTAATACTAAAAACTACTCAATAAAAAGGAGTAAATAGTAAATAAAAAACAATTACATATAATACCGACAACACTCGCACAAGACATAACATGATCACCAAAAATGTCCCCCTCAAACACCCTAAAACAAGCAAAGCACAACATCAAAATAGAAAACAATGGAACATCCAATTGGTAACCAAGCACACAAAAATAAGTTAATCGTTTTAAGTTTGACACAAACCATAGATCGAGACTGAACAGGCTATCGCACACCTCTCAAAAATAACCGAACAACTCAAACTAATATAGCTAGGGAAGTAGGGATCGAATCCTCAAGGATGCTATTAAATTCTACTAGTTCTAATAAGCCTAAAGCGTGTAAGGGGCCTTGGTGGAAATTTCGGTAAATGGTTTCTAAAACTAAGAAGACTAAGAATTGAAACTAAGGGAAATGACGGGAAAGTATCAATTAAACTCTATTAATAGAAACCTAGGGCTATCGGTTCAATATATATGATCAATCAAAAAACTCAATTAACGCTCACTAATCAATTCATTGGCATTCATTGAACTAGGGCTCACTAATTCTCTCGAACTTAGACTCCCTCAAAACACCTTTACCGGCTCTCGATCGCATAAATTCGTTTTTGCCTAATATTCAGTGGTCTAATTGTGGTAATCTTACCTCTCGGCCTCGATTTCAACAATAACCTAACTTACAACTAAATCTGGCCACAATTTAATTGCAATCACTAGTAATCAATAATAGGAATTCAATTAGAAGCCAAGAACCAATTATAAAACATAATTTAAATTCAAGTCATGACCATAGATCCCCTAACCCTAGAGAAAATGACTACTCACTCATAATTAAGGGAACAAAAGCAATATTGAAATCAAACAACATGATCATGGACAAAGAATTAATTAAAACTAAATTAATTACTAATAAAACTAAAGTAAGAACCAAAATAGCAAAACTAATTAATCTAAACTAAAAACTAAGAAATTAAAGAGAATCATGAGACTAAAACAATTAAAAAGCATAAGGAAAGAGATTACCAAAATAAAGATTGAATTGCATTGATTGAAAGCTTTAATTCATGAACAAAGTAATTAATCCTAAAATTCTAGAGAAAATAATTAATTTTTGGATTCCTAGGTCTAAAAATATGATAAAAAATAGGTAGAGTCGTGCCCCCTTTACATAGAGTATATATAGTATTTAGGTTTTATTAAAATAAAACCCACGAGCAAAAACCGCGAAGAAAAGCCAAATGGATCAAAATCCGTGTTGCCTGCGCCCGCATAGGTCAAATCCAATTTGTTCCCTGCGCCCGCATGGTGAATATTGAGTGAGTTCTGATACTTCTGATCTATGTTGCGGGCACATAGGTTAAATGGGGATTAAAGGGCTGTGCTCGCATGAACCAAGTTGAGCAACATTTTGACGATCTTGCTTATTTTTTCGCTCAATTCTTCGAATCTCGCTTGTGACTTTTCGTGACTTGGCACACATCCCGAGGCAAGTACATTTTGACTCGTTTTAGNTTTACTCGTTTTAGCCTCCAATGACTTCATAACTCTCTATTACGCTCCTGTAACATATAAACAAAACCGAAAACCACGCGTAATAACCAAAAAATTAAAAAATCGTAAAAGGTTCCAAAAGTCAACTAAAGATGCTAAAACCGTTCCAAAACATAACTTAACATCGAAAGACAATATTTAATCATAACGAAGCCACAAACTTAACTATTTAGCAACTATTTGCACAAGATCAACGCAATAAGGGAAAAACATCACATCAACCACGTATATCATAATTCACCAAACCTAACCTTTGCTCGTCCCGAGCAAAACACCACGAATTGCTACACCCCCATAAAAACAAAATAAGGCAAGCATAACTCAAGAGAAACATCCGAAGACACATGGATCAAGCTAGCCATCCAAGCACCCAATTACCTTCCTATCCGTAAATACGGTCAAACAAAACCAACCACGCAAGTTTAATGATTGATTACGAGAGTAGCTCAACGGTTGTCACTCCACACAATTTAAGATGAGCTTATAACCAATAAGCTCTAACCTCACACATTCCCCACCAAATGTGAATGCAATGCAAAGGTGTTTTAAAAAATGCAATTTTAAGGGGCCCGAAACCCATCTCACACCATCATGCAGTGTTTTGAGGGTATCACTCATCCTAAATGTCGACTCGGAATGCAATTAATACTCTACAACCTTGACAGAGGATTCATTTCACAATAACCATAGCGGTGCACGAAGATCAAAACGGACTTTTATAAATCCTTTAAGTGGCTAGGGGGATGGTAGGATAAAATTTGGATAATGTGGATGGAATGCGTGGTCATAAAAACGCCTATAGAATCAAGGAAAACAGCCACACACTCCAAAGCAATCGTCACAGTCTCCAACAATCAATTCACCAATCAAACCAAACTTTTCTTTATATGTCACAACAACACCATCATCTCATAATTCAATATCAACCACTGTTTCAGCAAACTTTAAACTCTTTCTTCTTTTTTGATTCTTTCAATTTTTTTTTTCAACTTCATTATGCTTCATAAAAAATTTCTTCACTTAGTTTTCATGCATAATAAAACAAGAGTTTCCAGACTCTTAATGATTTGTTTTTGCTTAAATTCAATAAACATAAACATCATCATCACACATACATACTAGGCCATGGAGTAATAGGACTTTTTTAATTAACTCAAACAGCCTGGACATTGGTATGGCATAGCCTTATATGTGAAACTTTATACTTTAAACTTTCATCAATAACATCCCTATTTCCACCACAATCCTCTATAACACCCTTCAAACTTTATTTAACAACATCACACTGCTTCAAACTCCCCCAAACCAATTTTTGGGCCATATAAAATGCATTAGGTAATAGGCGAATAGGCTTTTAATGTGGCAAAAACAATGAAAGGCAATAAAGCTCAAAACTGGGATCGGGAAATTAAATGTGGAAATGAAATCTGAAGCCAAAGAAGAAATAAGCGCCTTTTATCATGCGCAACATACACAAATCCACATTAAAGCTACTAGAATCCAAGTCAAACCCAAGATCAAATTGGCACCACACCTAAGCACAATGAAAAGAAAATAATGAAGAATATTATATTCAAAAGTGTCTCAAATCCTCCCGTTCCACAGTTCAAGTCCAGACCCAGCAAGGTTAGAAAGCTGACCATAAAAGGAAATCAAGCAATCGAATTCAAGTCATAGCCAACAATCATCACATTGGAGCCATTCCATCAAGAGTCATAAAGTCTCACAATACGCATATGGTCTATAAATAGTCAATTTCCAACAGTAAACTCCAACTGGGACACGAATAATCCATTAATCCATCTCTATAAATGAAACCTAAGAAAACAGTACATTCTGTTGGCACATTAATCTCCCATTCCCTTACGATGCCAACCATCAACAGTCCTAAGAAAGCAATAAAATTAACTAATAAGGCAATAAAACTAACTACTAAAATAGAAGCAATAAAATACTTACCTCTCCCAAGCCGAACTTAGCAATGTCCTATTGCTAAGAGGGAGAAAGAAACTACTAACCTACGGTTTCCCTCCGCAAACGGCGTGTTTAAGGTCCTTAGCTTGACGTACTTACCTTAACCTCAAGGTGGATCAAAGAGTTAACGGAGTCCCCCATGTAGTAAACACCCCAATCACTTTGGGTTCTGTTTGTTCAACAGACCCCACCAAATTTTCTTGCTATGAACCTCATAATTGGTTTTCTTTTCTTCACCTTTCCCACAAGCATGCGAGGAGGACTTTCAGGCTTCCGACGCTTCTTAGTGCGTGACTTCTTTTCTTTATATCTTGATAGTCTCATTTTATCACGATCACTCCTGTCACCTGCATAGAACCAAACCAGAGAAGGGCCCTCAGAAGATCTTTATCAGGGAAAAATCGGGCAAGTCATTATGAAAATCTCATTAAAGTGTAAACTACATTGCATACTGTTCTATCATGGGATTTTTCATTGCATTATTAAGATATGTTACTTTGTCTCCCCTACAGAAGATTATACTTCCATTTTTTAACATCATGACGCACCTGCAGTATGTAGGAAAGGTTCCCTAGAATGATGGGGATCTAGTCCCATCCTCAATCAAGATCAGGACAACAAAGTCAACAGGAATAAAAATTTCCTACTCTAACAGGTACAATCTTTTCCCCCCCCCCCCTAAACACCCTTAGGGTATTTACAGTTCTTCTGCCATCTCCAAAGTAAACATTTGTTTAAATTTAATTTCCTCCCATTCAAGCTGCTTACCATTGATAGGGCAATCACACTTACACTAGCTCGCCACATCACATAGAGCCTTATCAATAAATAAATGACGCGATATTACATGGAATTGAAAACTGCCCTGAGCCTTCAACTTAAGTAGGAGATTTATTTTGAAGGAATCAGCAAACTGCACTCCTCGGTGAAGCACTGTCTCTGTTACATTCAAACTCACGTTTCCCTACGCCAAACTATCTTCAAAAATTTAGTAAATAATTGGCACTTTGAGTGAATTAAATTAGTGCAAGACACGGTAACTTGGCAAATTTAACTATGTCAAGAAATTTACGAAGTGATTATCATTCTTACTCCTGTACCCTGTTCGGAAAGGGTAACGGCACTTTGAGGGAGGAAATCGTTGGTAACTGATCGATCGGCTGCTAGGAGCTTGCTTCTTTGATGCTTCTCCTTCTCCTTTTCTGGAGCTGCTTCCTCAAGTATTCAATAACAAAACCGACTAGTCCTTTTGTGTTCCATCTTCTGCAGCCCTTTTATGTAGTCATCATCAGCAGGCATTCCATGACCTTCATATAGTACCCCCACAGCTTGAATATGTTCGTTTTTTAATAAGTGTTTTTTTTTTTCTGTCCCCCTTGTTTGCGAGTCAATTCTAGGCCTATGGTTGTTATTCTAACTTTATTTAGCTCATTTGATGTTCTTAGCTATTTGAAGTGTCTCGCTAAATTTGGTTGATTTCCGGCAATTTTAGAGCTTTTTCTTTGATTTTTATCATTCCAGGTTGTTATGCTCGGTTTGGTATGGTTTTTGGTAATTTCAGGCCCCGAAACCGAGGCTCGGAACTAAGCCGCAAGCTTAGAACGGTATAAGATTGAAGATGCATGGAAATACGTGCCAAGAATGAACAATTCTAAGAACTAATGAAGAAATAAAAAAAGAAAGAAAAATAGAGCTTCTGAGTATGATGCGGGGCGCACAAATATGCATTCGGGCGCATTTATGAATTTGCAGACTTTAGAAGGCATTCTGGGAGTTTTGATGCGGCGCATAATCTCGATGCGCCCTCATCGCTGTTTTCTTTCCTTTCCCCTTCTTCGCGGAATTTTAATTCTTTTTATTTCTTCGTAGTTAGGCTTTGTAAGCCCAACGTTGGGTACATTAGGCCACGACTTTCTAGGGCAAAATAACTTATGCTTTTCATAAGTTTAGATTACTCTCTTAGGATAAGAATTAAGAACTTTTCTCTCTCTCTCTCTCAATTAATTTAGGGAAATTAGGGTTTTTGTTCATAACTTTGATTTTCCATTCAATTCCAGTCTTCGATTCGTTCTTCAATTTGGTAAATTCTCTGTTTTTTGTTCTTATTTTAGTTATTATGCTTTTTAGTCTTTTTGTTTAATTAATTTAGTTATTTGTTTATGTTAATTAGTTTAATTTGTTCATTACTTCATGAATTCAATTGGGTTTTTACAACTATTCTGGCTTTAATAAGTTTCATAATCAGAGTGAGTATTTTGATTTCTAGGGTTTAGCGGATCATGCATGTTGACATTAAATTATGTTGTTTCAATTGTTCATTGTAGTTCTAATTGATTCCTATATTGATTACTAGTGATGGCAATTAATTGTGCGCCATGATTTAAGGTTGTAAGTTCTAGGTAGTGTTGATTGTTGAATCGCCGAAGGTAAAGAATACCACAATAGAACCCTGAATTAGGCAAAGATTAGATCTAGTGCGACGAGAGCCGGTAAAGGTGTTGAGGGATCCTAGTTCGAGGAATTAGTGAGCCCTTAATTTGCTGATAATTGTGAGATTGAACGATCTTTGTTAGTGAATCCATTAGTTGTTCTTGGTGACCCGAATGACCTTTTTTTCTAGGCTTATTTTATTGGTTAATCCTTCCCCATTTCCATAATTAGTTGTATTAGTCAATAGTTTGTTAGCTTAGTCATAACTTCCGACCAAGCTCTTTATACAATTTAAGCTTTTAGAACTAATAGAGTTTAACTTTTCCTGAGGATCCGATCCTTACTCCCTAAGCTACATTAGTTAGTGTCGTTTGGTTTACTTTTGATAGGTGTTGCGATAAGCCTGTGTTCAAATTTTGGCGCTGTTGCCCGGGAGACCATTTTTAATTCTATTAGTCGGTTGTTATAAAACTTTTTTATATTTTTATTTTTTCTTATTCTCAAGACTATTCTTTCTTTTGGCTAATTTCTCATCCTTGGCTCGGAGTTTCTATTGTGGTGGCAGGTTCATGGTTTATGCAACACTACCCCGACGGCCTGATACTTTCATTCCCTGAGCCCGAGCGAGTGTTTCAAAACGGTTGAGACGTAGCAGACGCCGACTTATTTTCCCCCCGATCTGTGAGGAAACTGTTTCTGAACTTGTCTACTTTTTTGAGTCACCTCAATCCGCTGTTTGAAGGGTCTTTAGAGGTTGAGAAATGGCTGCCGACGGAGAGGACGGGTAGATGACCACCCGCCCACCTGTGGCCCGTTCATTGAAGAGACTATTCCTGCCTAGTACGGAGTCTATGGCTGGAGGTTTATTCAGTACCTGATACCGAGGCTGCTAACTTGAACTGAACCAGCTCTTGTAAATATGGTTGAACGAATCATTTCAGGGACTTGAAGGGAAGATCCGACTTTACCTTACAGATTTCCTTCAATACTGTGATACTATCAAGCAAATGATGTCTCTAAGGCTACAGCTAAAGGCGAATGTTTTCCGTATTTTCAATTAAAAAGACAATGCTAGAACCTGGTTGAATGATCTCAATATGGCTACATTAGTGTGGAAGATTTAGGCTCTTGCTTTTCAGAGGAAAGACTTACCCACCCAGAGACTCTGCCTTAATTGAGGAGCCAATTATCTAACTCAATCAGGAACAATGATTCATTATTGAGTTCTTGGGAACGGTTTAGTAAGAGTTATTAAGATGGTCCTCATCATGGGCTTGAGAATGGTTCCTATTCAATCATTCTACAATGGGTTGGGTAATGATAGTAGGGCTTTGCCTAGCTTCTGCTGCTATGGTCGATTTTGACCACGAAGTCACGCTGCATAGAAATTGATTGATGAAATGGGGGGGGCCCCCCTGGGGGGGGCCCCTCATTTTCACAGTTTGGTAACCTTAGAGGGCAATTCCAAGAGGGGGGAAACTGTAGTTGATGATAAGTCTGAGAGTTTAGCTGCAAAGATAAATGCCATAAGTCAGAAGCTTGATAAGATTGCAACTACAGCTCCCCAACCTCACCAGTAGCTTCACTTTTCGGGATGCCACTGATCCTTTCTGTGATTCATGTGTTCTTCTCGTCAGAATTCCCAATCTTTTACTAGTTTCAGTAGAACAAGTATGTGCCTCCAAGCCTATAAAAACAATCCATACTCTAATCCTACAATCCCCGCCGAGCTGGAAGGATCACCCATACTTTCTACAAGCACAACAGTCAATGTCCAGAATCCTCATCACGCCATGCCACCTCAGCAGCCACCCCAGCGATGCAGAGATATGTACCACCATACCCACCAGTTTTAGCAGATCACCACTAACAGCAACCGCCAATGCACCTCAACCTATGCAGAAATCTCGGAGTTGAAGAATATGATGTTGCAAATGCCAGAAAATATGGAGGCGTCAGCTCATAACAACATTTGAAACTCATATAGCTCCGATTGCGCAATCAACTGCTCAAAGCAACCAGGCCACCTTCCATCACAACCCAAACCCCCAACTCACACAGCATCCACAAGATCCCCCTAGGGACCATTTCAATGCGATTACCTTGAGGAGTGAGCTGCTTATGAAGGTCCGAACTGCCTACTGATAATGTTAATTCTGATTGTTTCAGGGTGGCGCT
>PYUH01001146.1:410581-452827 GCA_016808085.1 Suaeda aralocaspica | reverse complement strand
GTATGACCTGCTTCTCTTGATGCCTCTCAAAGATTTTCTTAGTCAGATTACATGTACACTTGTTACATGTGCAATATGGCAAAGGATAGGCTTCATCAATTGCATCCCAAATAGACTTGATTGAAGTGAAAAATTCAGAAACAGACTGATTTCCTTGACTAATATCTGCTAATTTCTGCTCAAGTGCATAAATCTGAGCTAAAGATGTATATCCAAATCTCTCTTCTAAATCAAACCAAATTTCTTTTGCTGACCTCAAGAACATCACACTACTAGCAATGCTTTCATCCAGATTAAACAAGATCCAAGAACATACCAGATCATTACATCTCTCCCAGGCCTTATATTCAGAGCTGAATTCATCAGTTGGCTTGCTGTAAGTTCCATTAACGAATCCTGCCTTGTTCTTCGCAGATAGAGTCAGCAACATTGACCTCTTCCAGCTAGTGAAGCCTTCACCATTAAACTTGAATGAAACCAGTTGAGCTGAGTTTGCATCTGATGGATGTATATAGTATATACTTGCAGGATTTTGATTCAGAGGCAAACTAGAATTCTGTGTGCTTTGAGAAAATGAAGATTCAGCCATTTTTGATCAAAAATCAGAGAATCAACCAAAAATCTTCCAGGAAAAGAAATCGATCGAGAATTTTAGAGAAGCGAAGAGAAATCGAACAAGAATTTCAGTAAAATGAAAAGGAAAAATCGATCAACAAATTCAGAAGAATTACAAAGAAAAATGTGATCAAGAACATACGTTGATGATTTTGGAGAAAAACAACTCAGAAATTTGTGAGGAAAAGGGAAGGATTCAAGAAATCAGAATGAAGAACACTGAGAATTATCAGAGATTGGCTCTGATACCATGAAATTTTTTTAGAGAGAATAGAACATTTTTTTTTTATTTTTTTTTTGGTGTGTCTATTATTACAAAGCAGAGAAGAGACCTTATATACTAATTACAAAATGGGAGAAGAAGATAGAAGCTTCTAGAGCAAGAAAGAAGGAAAGATGCATAACAGAAATATAACTAACTCCCTTAAAATTAGGAGCCTGCTCTAACAAACTCTTGCTGACTTGGCATTCTGATGAGCTGGTTGGCAGGAGCTCGATGTATCTTCAATAAGAATATACAATGCATAACAACATCCCATGTAAGCATGTCGTTGAAAGAGCAGTAAAGCATAGCTCCAAATTCCGTTTTTCAATTTCAAATGCGTTGTCTCATGTCTTCTCTTATGCATCCTGCTTTTAAAAAAAGTTGGGAGTCCAAATTTCTGTCAGTAAAAGAGATGCCCAAGAATAGAACAGGTCCAAACAAACCACTTATGCACTTAACAGCAGAAGATACTGCACAAACGACTTCATAACATATAACGAAACTATCATTATCCACTTCAACATGCCGCATAAACATATGCTAATTTAAAAGAAACCCATCTAAGGAAAAAACACTGAAAAAACTCACAAAACATAATCTTAAAAAGCAGGGCATCCCAAAAGATGCTGATAACCATCACTAATTACAACTATGTACTAAACTCAACCTGGTCCAACTTCACGTATACGCCACCCAAGAGCTTCTTCATCACCGTATTAAAATCCATTGGATTCTCTATATAATCATGATAATTCGGAAGCTGACATTAAACAACACTTTCATAATCAAAACAACAACTAATATTACAAACAGGATTGACATAATAAAACTATCAAAACAAAAACAAAATTACTTCATATTACCTCTTCCGGATCAAGCGGCTCTGCAAACACACCTCGAGCATCTTTCCTACAAGCCAACATTCAACAATCATCAATAAGAACCAAAACCCACAAACCAAAACAAGTAAAAACGACAGCTGAATATGAAAATATCATAAAAAGACAGTTGAATATGAATATGAATATGAAAAACCTTATAACCCCAAATTAAACCTTAATAAATCGAGAACAATTTCAACCATTAAACTAAACAATAATTCAATCGATAAACCGAACAATAATTAAATTGAGAACAAATTCCATTAATAAACCAAACAATAATTCATGCAAAAGCGATCAATAATTAACATAAATTACAGCAAAATTCGAGCACATAGAAAACGAAAAACGATAAAAAATAATAGCAAAATTCAACAAATATTGGCAGCAAGTATCCTAGAAAAATTTAAGTAAAAATCGAACTAATTTCAGACTGAATTTCGACCACAAACTTTGAGCGAAAATTTGCAGAAATTATAAAAATTACAAATAAAAAAAAAACCTAGATTTAGTTCGAAGGAGTTTATTTCGCAAAAATTACAAATCGAAAAGAAAAAGGAATTACTGCATTAAATCGAATTCTTACCATATTCAAATTAAATTTGATGAATTTGAGGAATTACTGCAGGTTATCCCAAGACGAAGAAGAAGGTGACAAGAAGGTGGGTTTCAGAATGTGAGGCTGTGACGAGAAAAAGAAAAAGGTGAGAGAAGAAGAAGCAACTTTTTTTTTTCTTTTTCTATGAAAAAAGGTGAGAAGAAGAAGGTGATGTTGAATGCAAATATAACGGTCATTTTGTTCGTCACCTTTACATCTAGTAAGTAACCTTCATGCATAAACCGTAACTTATAAGGCTTATACTGCCAAAATTTAAAAGACTTTACGTTACGGGCAGTTAAATGCCCATTACATATACAAAAGCCGCCAAAAAAAAGGAAGTTTAGCTAACGGGCAATTGTTAGCCCGTAATGTAAACTATTTTAGGTTACGGGGAGAACTGAGCCCGTAATCTAAAGTATGAAAAACGGGATTTTAGGTTATGGTTTCACTTTGCCAGTTAGATATAAAATAAAAGTTACGTGTAGTTACTCAGCACGTAACCTATAATGTGATACCTTTGACGATTTTTCTACTAGTGTCTTATGAGGCTGAAATAATAAATGAGTCAGTTCTTTTAGGAATTAAAGCCTCAAGTAGAATAGAACCAAGGGAATTACTTTTTACTTATTATGTGCTTTATTCTTGTTTTAATGGTTGTGTACACAATCAAAACTAAGTTAATCATTTGCACTAAAAGAATGAGAACGTCTTTTATGAGACGAATTGAGAAAATGACTCTATGATATATTATAATTTTATGTTGCTCTAACTTAGAGTTAGACGTAGCTTAATATAAAGGTCTTTTCCCTCTACGAGAAAAATAGGATGGCTGAACGTAACAACAATACGCTGAATGATGTAGTGAGACAATTAGCTACTGTAGCTGAACAGTTAGCTGCTAAAGAAAATGGTAAAGGTCATTACCCTGTTGGGGAACTTTTCAAGAGGATTGCTCAAATTAAGCCACCCACTTACCAAGGAGAACCCAACCAATTGTTTTAGAGGGATGGTTGACAAAATTTAATAAGTTGTTTGGGGTAGTTGAGTGTCCAGAAGAGTTTAAGGTGAACCATGTAAGTTACTATTTGAGCGGAGAAGCTGATCTTTTGTTGTCACAAAATGAAGATGTGATCACGGCTTTTCCAGGGTTCAATTGGGCTATGTTTCAAGAACAGACCCGCAATAAGTTTTATCCTGTGTTCCTTCAAAAACAGAAAGTTGATGAGTTTATGGAGCTTAAGAATGGGAGTATGTAAGTTACTGAGTATTACACTAAGTTCATAGAGTAGTTTACATTCCCTAAGGAGGCTGTGGCAATCGAAAAGTTGAAGGCTAGTCGTTTTGAGAGAGGGTTACCCATAGACTTGCAGAGCAATTAGCTGGGCAAGTCTTTGAGTCCATGGATGAGTTATATGGTAGAGCTGCACACCTGTATGCCTTAGACTAGAAGAAGAAGGAGATGTTGAAAGAAGGTAAGACGAGGGAGAAAAGAAAAGATGGTGGAGGAAACTTCAACCAACAAGGGAGTCATTGTGGATTTAAGAAGCCTCGTTTCAACAATAACTTCTAGGGCAATAAGGGAAACTTTGGAAAGCCTGCTAATTGGAATGGGAATAGGGCTCAGATGGCTAATCAAGGAGGTCCTGTGTACTTCTGCAAGAAGTGTCCTAACAATCACCCAGGAAAGGAATGTGCTGGAAACCTAGTGACTGATCGTTTGTGTAACAAGCTTGGACACCGTGAGTATGAGTGCTTCTCTAAGAACAAAGGAAATGAAGGACAAGGGTCGCAATTCAAAGGGAATTTAAGTAGAAGTCAGCAGAAGGGTTTCCAAGGAAACATGGGAGGAAAGGCAATGCATCAAGCCGAAAATAAAAATGGAAGTGAAAATGGAGGAGGTCAGACTAAGACCTCCAATACTGGAAAGCTGAATGTGATGGCTCAAAGTGAAGCTGATGCTAGTAAGGATGTAATTACTAGTACTTTTGCTATTCACTCTCTTCCTGTTAAAGTTTGTTGTTTGATTCTAGTGCAGCATATTATTTTGTATCCACTAAGATTTTGGAAAAGTTAATGCCTGTGTTGGGAAAAGTAGATACAATAGATATGCCAATAGTGTTGCAATAAGGACAAGAAGTATAGTGTTCAAGGAGATTTTTGGATGTTCCTATTGAAATTGAGGGAGTGCAGTTCAAGGCTAATCTGATTGAGTTTGATTTGGGTAACTTAGAAGTGATTTTGCGGACAGATTGGTTGAGTGAGCATAAGGCTGAGATTTTGTCTGAGCCACAAAAGATCTCGTTAGTTAATAAGGGTAAGAAACTGAGCTATTGGAAGGCATGAAGGCAAAACACAACAAAATAGTGTTAGTGATGTGGTTTGGTAGGTTTGTGACGAGATTTTTTCGAATTTACATTTGTAGTGTCAAGAATATAGATCATGTTGAGACTTTTAGGCCCGAGGATATCGAGGTAGTGAGAGACTTTCAGGACGTGTTTTCGGAAGAGATTCCGGGGATGCCTCCGAAGCGAGAAATCACTTCACCATAGACTTAGTTCCAGGAACAACACCTATTTCCAAACCACCATTTAGGATGGCACTTGCGAAAATGAGTGAGTTGAAAGAGAAGTTACAAGAGTTGTTGGAGAAGGGTTACATTAGGCCTAGTGCTTCACCTTGTGGAGCACCAGTGCTGTTTGTAAAGTAGAAAGATGGGAGTTTGAGGTTGTGTTTTTACTATAGGGATTTGAATAAGGTGACGATCAAGAACAAGTATCCTTTATCGAGGATTGATCACTTGTTTGATCAATTGAAAGGAGCAACTGTGTTCTGAAAAATTGATTAGAGATCAGGATGCCATCAATTGAGAATTATGAATGAGGACATACCAAAAACGGCTTTTCGTACGAGGAATGGGCATTATGAGTTCATTGTTATGCCTTTTGGGTTAACTAATGCTCCAGCAATTATTATGGACTTAATGAATAGGATCTTTGAACGGTTCTTGGATAAGTTTGTGGTTGTTTTCGTCGATGACACTTTGGTGTACTCTAAGAGTAAAGAGGAGCATGTAGTATATTTGAGGAGAATTTTGATGGACATTGAGGGAGAATAAATTGTATGCTAAGTTCTTGAAATGTAAGCTCCGGTAGGGAAAGTAGCATTCTTGGGACATTTCGTGTCAAAGGAGGGAGTGGAAGTAGATCCAGCCAAGATCGAAGCAGTAAAGGAGTGGCCTACGCCTAAGAATGTTACGGACGTATGGAGTTTCTTAGGGTTAGCAGGTTATTATAGGAGGTTCGTGAAGGACTTTTCGAGAATTGCTAAATTAATGACATCGTTAATGATGAAGGACTTTAAGTTTGTATGGAGTGATAAGTGTTAAGAGGCATTTAAGAACTTAAAGAAGCGTTTGACTATAGCCCCGGTACTGACTTTGCCAGATGGAAGTAATTTTTATGATATGTATAGTGATGCATCTAAAAATGGTTTGGGATGTGTGTTAATACAAAATATAAATGTGATTGCGTATGCTTCAAGACAATTGAGGCCATATGAGGCAAACTATCAAACTCACGATCTTGAGCTAGCGTCGATCGTCTTCGCTTTAAAGATATGGAGGCATTACTTATATGGAGTAAAGTGTAGGATATACACGGATCACAAAAGTTTTAAGTAATTTTTCACTCAAAAAGATTTAAACATGAGACAGAGGAGATGGCTTGAGTTGATCAAGGATTACGATTTAGATGTCTAATACCATGAAGAGAAGGTGAATGTAGTAGCGGATGCTTTAAGTAGTAAAACGAAGCATGGCATGAATACTTTAGTAGTTGCTAACGAACTATGTAGAGACATGGAGAGAATGAACTTGGATATAGTGAAGGAGGGAGAGTTGGAAGGAATACTTTGTAACCTTAGCATTCAACCAGTTGACATACCAGGATGGAAATGGGATTGCATATCAATGGACTTTGTAACTTGCTTGCCCAAGTCAAGGAATCAAAACGATACCATATGGGTTGTGGTGGATAGGCTTACTAAGTAAGCGATGATTATACCAATGAAGGAGACTTGGAGGATGGAACAAGTTGTAAAGGCTTACATTAAGCATGTTGTGAGGCTACATGGAGTTCCAAAGGATATCTTATCAGATAGGGATTCTAGGTTTCTTTCGAAATTCTGGATAAGTGTCCAGCAGAACTTTGGAACGACGTTGAAAATGAGTACAGCTTTGAATCCAACAACTGATGAACAAACGGAGAGAACCGTACAAACTTTGGAAGACATGCTAAGAGCTTGTATCATGGACTTTTAAGGGGATTGGGAGGATTGTTTAGATCTTATTAAGTTCTCATACAACAATGGCTACCATGCAAGTATTGGCATGGCACCTTTTGAACCCTTGTATGGAAGGAAGTGATGAAGTCCCTTATGTTGGAGTGACATAATTTAGATTGTGGTTCTAGGACCTCAATTGATTGAAAAAACCACCGATAAGGTAAGCATAATACAAGCAAAGATTCAGGCGGCATAAGATAGACAAAAATCTTATGCAGACCAAAAACGCAAAGTAGTTGTTTTTGAAGTGGGTGATAAGGTGCTACTTAAGGTGTCACCAATGAAAGGAGTAATGAGGTTCGGAAAGAAGGCGAAATTAAGCCCAATATATATTGGACCCTATGAGATCTTACAAAGGGTTGGAAAAGTTGCTTATAAACTAGAATTACCAATGGAATTGAGCAAAGTTCACAATGTCTTTCATGTGTCCCAACTGAGAAAATATGTTTCGGATGAGTCACATGTGTTACAACTTGAAACAATATAGTTAAACCAGAATTTGACCTATGAAGAGAAGCCAATTAAGATCCTGGATAGTAAGGTCCGAGATACTCGTAGGAAAAGTGTTAAAATACTGAAGGTGTTGTGGTCTAACCAAGAAACCGAAGAAGCTACTTGGGAGGCTGAAGATATGATGACAGAAAAGTATCTAGAGTTATTTCAGTTTAGTAGGTAGAGTTACGGGGACGTAACTCGATTCTTAAGGGGGGTAGAGTGCGATCTAATTTCGCACCTTTAACCCTTAATTTTGCAAGTTTTTATGAGTTTTCACGACTTTTAAGTAAAGTTTTATGTCTGTTCACTAAAAACTTGTCAAGCAAAAGTCGAGTTAAATGTCTAAAGTGTACAACAACATAGTATTATAATGAAAAAAAGCTTGAAGCAAACTTAGTCTCTATTAAAACTCCATACAATAATTTATATAAAGTTTCAGGACGAAACTTCTTTTAAGGGGGGTAGACTGTAATACCCCATATTTTCACGTATTTTAAGGAGTTATTTTCGTATTTCATACGTATGTTTCAATACTTTGTTGAGAAATTATATTTGATAAGAATATTAAAACAAAGGAAATTTTAATAAATTCTAATTAAAACAATTATTTTGTGGTTATAAATAATATGTTATGTTTTATCAAATATTTTGAAAAGTTTCTAAAAATAGAAATTTTAGAGTTTCTTAAATTATTTTAAAACAAGGGCATAAAAGTAATTTCAAGCATTAAGGGAATTTATGGAATTCCACCAAATTCTACTTTGGGGCCTATAAATACCCCTTAAAACCCCAATTTTTAGATTTATTATGCAACTCTAGGATTTAGGATTCCAAAAAAAAAAATTAGAGAGAGAAAGAGAGAAAAAAAAGAGGTCCGAAAAGAAAAAAAGAAAGAAAAAAATTCGGAAATTCTCCGGAAAACAGAAAAAAATTTCTTCCGTCGCTGTTGTTGTTCGTCCCTGCCGCCCTCATGCCGGAGCCCCACCGCGCATGCCACCTACTGCCGCCTACACCACCGCCTGCCACCTCCCTCTTCCTCCCCTATTTTGGTATTTTCGAATCCCTTTTATATAAAAAAAATCTTCTTCCCTTTCTTTTTGATTCAATCTTGCAAATTCATATTTATATTTTTGATTAATCATGTTTCTATAGTTTTAATCATGTTTTTATAAAGTTATGATTTTGTTTAAAGCATGAATTTATATGTTTGATCATGAAATTTTAAATTAGGGTTTATAAAATTATGAAATTCTTGATTTTATGGTTTTAATGATTTAAACTTCAATATTATGATCATGAATTGTTGTTCGGTAAATTTATGATGATTTTATGAAGTTTTAATTTATTTTTAAAGACTTTAAACATAAATTATATTGCTATCAAAATTTTGTTGTCATGAACATCAATAGAAGAATTATTATGAAGATGTTTTGTTCTATAAAAACTTATTCTAAAGCATAGATTAGTTTCATAATGATGTTAGTGGATTGTAAAAGAGTTTTACGATGAATTTATGATGTTTTTATGAGTTTTTAATTGGATTTAGATAAATAAATAAAGCTGTGAGTTTTATTATCACATATTTATGCCCAATAAAATAATAACATGTAGAATAGTAAGTTATAATTAAAGTAAAGTATAGAATTGAATAGAGACCATATATGGAATGTTTTGGACAAGTTTCCAATGTAGAAAGTTAGTTTAGAGTTGTTGTAGAACTTAATCAACAAGGTTTTAATTTAGTTTCGGTTTTCTCTATGTAGGAAACTTCGATTTAGTCGACATTTAGATTTTGTGGTGGATCACCACTACAACACATGGTACATAAGTACTAAAGGCAAACATAGAAATTAGAATTCATGCTTGGTTGATCTTATATGTTATGTTGTTGTGCTTCTTTGGATAGTGAAATTGGCATGCATGGCAAGTTTTATTAGAAGCATGATTTTATATTATTTTGACATTCCATATTTTTGCAATATAAATTCTTCAAGATTAAATTCAAATGTTATGATCAGTTTAAAATTGGCCAATAGCTTATTGAAGAATGAAGTTATTTAAGTTTGTTAGTTACTTAATCAACAAGAAAAGTAGTTTGTGAATTTTTATTCACATAGTTCAAAGAAGTTAATGAGCAATTATTTTTTATACATGTTGCCACTCACAGTTTATGGTGTAGTCATGGAGAAAGTAAATAGTTAGCCACTCAAAGTTAATGTGTGGTAAAGGAAGTTTAGTTTAGTAAAAGGACACACATAAGATTATTTTTTTTAGAATCACCTTAAATCAAAGATAATTAATATGGCTTGCTTGACTTTACGCATGTTTTTATGCGTTGTTTAGTGTGAGTCATAACCTTAATAAACCGGTTAATCACGTAAAGTGAAAGAGGATTCGCACTAAAACTCTTGGAACGTATATACCTTAAGTATGATCATGGGTAGGATCGTATGGAACAGAGATCTATGATATCATCTTTGATTATAAGACGCTGTACTCTTTTATATTTTTAATGCATTGGAATTCCGTCACTCTATGTGACATAGGTAATACCTTCTTGGCGTTGGTCCCAAGCTGGTGTCGAATAGGGAGATTTTAAAGGAAAGGAAACCTGTTCGATGCGAAATCAAAAGTTTAAATATAATGGTTAATTTGTGCAAGTTGAGTCTATGCACAGGTGAAGAGTTGTCAACGATAAGATGTGTGTTTTATTTTTATTTTATCTTAGTCTTGTTGCATAATCTTTAGTAGTTATGTACTCAGCTGTGCTGACTGTTTGTTCTATGTGCATGGCTTTGTCTTTGACTTAGCCCTACAATGACCTTGTTGTTGACAATCAGCTTTCTAGAATAAGAAAAGCTATAGGTACAAGTGGGCATAAGTCATTCATGTTGGGCTGGAGTGAGAGTGCTTGCTTTGTAGCCTTCGTAGTTTCTTAATTTATTTGCTTATGGAGTTATCTAACCATTATTTGATGTTGTTTTATTTTCGAAGTTTAAGTTTTTGGTTTTGAAGGGCTATTAATATTTTTCCAAAGTGTAATAAAGTTTTAAGTTGATTTTTCTTTTGGTTTTTGTTTGATTTTAGTTTGAGATTATTCTTGAGGTTCATGTTTTAAATTGTTTTTGGTTTTAAAGATTCCGTTGTAGTACTTTAATAAATGCCTTAGTCGTTATCATGGTGGTGGTAATGCTTTGGTTTTTCCTCATTAATTAGAAGTTTTAATAATTATTATTCTTTAATATTTATGTTATGTTTTCGGGAAAATCTAGAGAAGGATGTTAGGAATTTCCACGGTGTTACATTTAGGGTTTAGTTGGAGTTGGGTTTGTTTAGATTGTATGGGTTTGTGCGTGTTGGGGTTTATTTTTTTTTTTCTCCTGTATATTGTTTGAATTAGATGTTGATGATGGAGTTAGGACTGATTTGTGGTTGAAGAAAAAGAATTTGTTGATTTTTGTTCCGAGTGATGACTGTTTGGTTGAATTAGGTTAGGTTGTTTTTTGGACGGTTGTTGCTCCATTGTTGTTGTTCCTTTTTGTTCTGATTGTTGTTGTTCTAATTGTTGTTGCTCTAATTGTTGTTTTTTAGATTGTTGTTGTTCTGATTATTGTTGTTTTGATCTAGGGTTTTGTTTGGGTGTGATTTACTATTGTTGTGGTTGAGGTCTAGTCTTTTTGATTTGTGAGTGAGTGACTCTGTGTGTCATTGAGTGAATGTGTGTGTTAGTGAGTGACTGTGTGAGTGAGGGAATGTGAATGAGAGAGTGTGAGTGAATCTGAGTGAAAGAGTGTCAGTGAAAGAGTGAGTAAGTTGAGTAAGTGTGAGAGGGTGACTGATAGAGAATAAGAGTCTGTGAGGGAGAGAGAGAGAGAATGAGTGAGTGATTGAGTGAGAATGAGACAGACAGATAGTGACTGTGAGAGAGAGAGAGTAAGTGAGTGGTTATGCGAGTGACTTTGTGGGTGATAGGGTGGGTGACTGAGTGTCAGTAAGAGTGTGGCTGTGTGAATGACTGTGTGAGTGAGAGAGTGGGTAAGTGTCTCGGTGTAAGAGACTATGTGTGAGTGACTGAGTGGAGTGTGAGTCTAAGTGCATGAGTATGTGTGAGTGAGTGATTGGTTGATTGAGAGTATTTCTGTGAATCATCACAGCTTAGTAGATTCATAATTTTGTGACTTGGTACCTCATTTTTTATATGAGATTGAGTGAATACATATATTTGTATAAAATTGTATTTTGTACATGCCATTGTGGCCCTTATTTTAAAAATAGAAGAACCTTTGGATAAACCTCAAGTCCTATAAAATCTCCTCTTTAGAAAGCCAATGAAATAGAGATTTTTTTTTAGATTGCTTATGACAAGGGGTAAAAAAAAATACAAGTAATGAAGTGAGGGGCCAACTTGGTTGTTTCGTTGGTTACTTGGTTTATCCTTGATTAAGCATAATCTAACATACAGGTACACAACATACAAATTATATAAATAGATTCTAAAAATATATATATATATATAGGATGCTTACTATTATTATAGTTTTAGTTAATAAGTTCTTATCCTTGAGTAATAAACCGCATGCTTTACCTTATATTTTTCTAGACACTCAACCGCACCAAATAGGTTGTTAAACTCTCTCAGCCATCCCTCTAAAACAGTCGGATTGGGTTCTCCTTGGTACGTAGGCGGCTAGCTTTGAGCAATTTTCTTGAAAAGTTCCCCATCGATGTCACCTCCATTACCATTTCCTCTAACGGCTAACTACTGAGCTACAGTTGCCAATTGCCTCACTACTTCATTCAGCTACTTGTTGTTACGCTAAGCCATCTTATTTCTCTTGAAGGGGAAAAGACCTTTTTATTAAGCTACGTCTAACTCTAGGTTAGTATAATGCAAAACTTATAGCATACAATGAATGCACTTTTTCAATTTGTCTCATAAAGGAAATTTCTATCCCTTTCGAGCGACTAATTCGCTTATCATTCAAATAAAATAAAGCACAAAATTAAAAAATTCCCTTGATTTTCTTTACTTGAGACACAATATCAGAAAACTAATTCATTTTATTCCTTTATTCTCATAATAGATCCTAAATGCTTAGTTTTCTAAAAACTTCTCATGTCTTATTACCACTTATTCTTAAAAGAAATAATAATCTAAAAGGTCGAACATCATTTAAATTATGACAATACTAGGCAACATACTCTTAAACTAAACTCGTATTCCTAAACACATATTCTCAAACATTGATGCTATCACGATTGTCCCTACACATAACATATTTTTCAGGTGTAAATTCTGGATCATCCTCAACATCATCTTCAGCTTCATCCTCCGAATCTTCCTCAGGATCTTCATCCATATCCTCCTCGGGATCAAGTTCATTTTCTTCTTCTTCCTCAGAATCAGTCACCAAATCCACATACACTAATATCACCTAATCAAGATCCTCAATCTCATAGCATGAACTATCCTTCGACTCACAACCTGGAGAACCTGAAGCAGCTTCATTTTTATTCAGCACAGCATCTTCCTGGCTATTAGGGACTGGTGGGGGTGGGGATTTCTTATCTATATTAGACTTTAGAAACTCCTGCTCCTTCTTTTGGATATAGTCTTGTAAGTACCTCCAATCACAACCCTATTGACCATTGCAGCCCCTATACTTAGCATAATTTAGAAGCCCTCCAACAAAGTGGAAATCATCGAACTTCGCCTTTATCTCCAAGTAAGGACGGACGGTTAGGCAAACAACTCACGATCAAGGCAAACACACGATCAGGTTGATCCTACTCTTTTTGGTTCAGGATCAAACTCATGTACGAACAATAGAAACGAATCTTCCACACATACTGAGGTGGACTCTCATATTCCGTTTTTTCCAGAGTTCCCAACTAGGTCTCCTTACTAGGTAAATGATCCAACATCTTGCAACGACACTCAAAACTAATGGGCCATCCTTCCCAAAGCACAACAAAACTAAAATAAATAGTTCCACAACAAGAAGGGTTTGGTGACTAACAAACATTTTCCTCTACACGTAACTATCCACATAAACAACACTTTTAAACATTCACTGGGATGCATGAAGGAAAAGAAATAAAGTCATACCTACATGCCTAAACTTCCTACCCAATCTCACCCACATATTATGAAAGCAATAACACATAATAACATACATTTTTGTTACTTACTTGCACATGTACGTAAATAAAACGTTTTTATTTTTCAACACTTTTTACTTTTTGAAATTACTATTTTTTTTTTAGAAAATTTTCATTTTTAGTAACCTTCTGAAATAAGAAATTTCTTTTTTCCAAAATAAAAGTTAGGGTAGCCAAAATAATAATTTGTTTTATTTCGAAAACTAAGCTCTGGTAAACACTTTGTAACACCCTGGAATTTCCTAACTATCTCCTAGCTATTTCCGAAAAACATAATATAAATAATAATATAAATAATAATAATAATAGATAAAGCAATAAAAAAAATACTTCCTACTTCACTAGGAAAAACCAAAATATTACCAACATCGTGATAACGACAAAGGCTATCATTAAAGTACTACAGCGAAGTTTTCTTACTTTTAGAACAATAAATAACCAAAAGAACCAAAAGAACTTTCAAAACAAATTCAAATAAACCTTTATTACAACTCGTAACTGAAGCATCGGCCCTTCAAACCAAATAAACTTTTAAAACTTCAAAATCAAAAGTCAATAACAAAAATAAAAAATATGTCCACACTAGTAACAAAAGCGACATTTGCAAGCACTCAACACTCAATGCCTGCATGATTGACTATGCCCGCCTGTACCAGAAGCTTTCTCTTTATTCTACACTACTCTTCACCATCGAAATGGGTCGTCGTAGGGCCAACTCAAAGACAAAGATATGCACACAAAACAAACATAATCAGCAAATCCAAGTACATAAACACTAAAGACTATGCACAACTACAAGAACAACATAGCAATAGAATAAGCACCACATATTTCTTACTATTATCACAACCATGTACTTATACATAGACTCATCAACCTTATAGATTATTTACGCTATTTAATTTGTGGATTTCGCATTGAACGGGTTCCCTTTCTCAACATTCTCCCTATTGGGCACCTACTTGGGAGCAATTCCAAGAAGCTATTACCTATGTCACTTGAAGTGACGGAATTCTAGCGCATTTATAAATATTAAAGAGTACAACATCCTGTGCCCCTATTAGAAGTTACAGATTACTATTCCCATAACTCCCCCCATAGTTCATACTCAAAGTATATAAACTCCAAGAGTTGTGATGCGAATCCTCTTTCACTTTACGTGATTATCAAGTTTAATAATTGTTATGACACACATAAGATCACATAAGAACATTCAACAGAAACAAGCATCATATACACCATTTTTGTTTATAACATGATTCTAATGTTAATTCTTGGTCCTTTACTTATTTTAACTTTCTTTTACCACACATAAACTGTGAGTGGCTAACTACTTGCTCATTAACCTTCTATGAAACATGTGAATAAATATTCACTAACTAACCTTCTTGTTGATCAAGTACTTAATCAACTTAACTGCTTTTCTTTCCTTATTGACTACTAGTCAAAACCTTTCCGAATAATCAACATTCCAACATCAATGATGTAATAACAATGCAATAAAAACGCAATGTTAAAATTTATAGTCAATACATACTTTTCATGTAATCATGCCAACCTAACCTCTCATTCAAGTCAATTGAAGTCAACGAACCAACAACTTTCATCTCTATAGAATCTAGCATGAAGTTTAAACTACATGTATGCCTAGTTACATGTATTCTAGTTACATGTATGCCTTTAGTACTTATGTACCTTGTGTTATAATGGTAATCCGCCACTACTTCTACAAATCGCTTAGTTCGAAGTCTCCTACAAAGGAAAAAATCGAAACCGATCAAAAAAACATATTGCATAAATTGTACAACAACTCAAACCCGTCCAAAACCTTCCCATATGGTCTCTATTCAATTCCATACTGATAAGTTGATATTTTATATGTATTTTATCCCCGATCTCGGTTGATTTTTTAGCTCCAATACGGCTCATTTGAGCCATTTCTACTAACTTTTGCTATTTCGAGTGTTCGTTGTGCTTTTTATTAGATTTTACAGGAATCGATGATTTATCGTTGTTTTCTGAGCCTTTTGAAGCACTTAAAGAAGTTAGTAAAGAGTTGAAGTCATTTGGGAAGCTAAACTGAAGACTAGAAGTGTTAAAACGAAGAATTAAAGAGGACATTAAGGAAGAACGAGCAAAAACCGAAAACGAAGCAAAACAAGCCATCCGCCTGGGTCGAGGCTGTGCGCCCGGGTGAGGGCTGCACGCCCGGGTAGCCCGGACGGGTGGCTCTGAAGGCCCAAAATCACGCGTTTTTCCTTGTTTAGCCTAAGTACTTAAGTGATTTTGCTCCTAATTAGTCATTTACGCCTTTTTAGACTTTGGAAATCCTAGTTTACTCTAAGAAATTCTCTCAAAGTGTAAAACTCTATTCAATCATTCAATCAATAATATTCAGGTTCTATTTTATTCTCAATTCTTGTTCTTAGTTATGTTTATTATTATTTTCAATTTATGTTCTTAATTTTTATAGTTTTATGTTTAGATTTAATTTTCTTGATTGTTGTTAGATTTGTTTAGTTTAATCATGTTTAGTATTTTAATTACTTTTATTGTTTTAGTTTCTGTTTCTTTAACTATGAGTGAGTAGTTCCTTTTCTAGGACTAGGGGATCCATGGACTAATTGGTGATGTTTTGCTCATAATTATTAGTTTAACTATTAATTTTCTTGAATTCTTATTGTCAATTACTATTGCTTTCAATTAAATACTGACCAGGTTTAGTTGTTAGTTTGATATTGTTGAAATCGATGCCGAGAGGTAAGATTACCACAATTAGATCATAAGGGAAATAGGCATAACGAGTCTAAGTGAGCGAGAGCCATTAGAGGAGTTTTGAAGGGGACCAGATTCGAGAGAATTAGTGGACCTTAATTCAAGGAAATTGATAATATAATTAATTATTTGTGTGCAAATTCACTGGTTAATTTGTGGTGAACCGATGTCCTAGGCTTAGTCATTAATTAATTTCCTTAATCAATTTAGCTCTAGTTTTAGTTAATTTCTTAGTCACAATCGTCACTCAAAGGCCCTTTACACGGTTTAGACTTTTTAGAACTAATAGGTTTAATTGCTTCCCTGTGGATTCGATCCCTACCTACTTCCCTTGCTATATTGGTTAGAGTGGTTAGGTTTATTTTTGATAGGTGTGCGATAGCCTCATCACATACTTTATTTTATAGTTTCCTTTTCGAAACACTTGATTTTCCATAATTTTCTAAAAATGGCAACCTTGAAAAGTTACCTATAAACTCATTTAAACCTTTCTAAACTCATAACTTGACTTTAAAACGACATTCTTATGTTCTAAGATCATTATGTGATGTTTTCGTGCCTTAAAAACAATTATAACCCATTATTTTATGTGTCACTATTTTTATTATGCATAAACACGTGATAATAAAAATTCACTGCATTATTTATTAATTCAAAATCTCACTAAAACCCTTTGAAACTTCATGATTCATGCATGAAATACTTCAATAACAGTATAATACAATTATAATTATATTTCATGCATTAAAACTTATTTTTCATGCTTAAAACATATTCATAATATTTTTACTACTTTTATTCATACTTTTAAAAATTGGACAGTAATAATAATTTGATTTAAAATCTTTAAAAACGATGCTAAACTCACTAATTAATTCTCTCACAATCTATGATCATCATACATAAGTTTAAAACATTAAAATCACAAAAACTAATAATTTTCATAGACATCGTAAATCCTAATTTATAATTTCATGAACAAACTTTTTAGACATGAGTTTTAATTTCTAAAACATGATTAAAACTATAAAACATGCTTAAATATAATCATAAACATGAATTTTAAATAAGATTGAATTAAAAATAAATAGGAAAAAAAATTTTATACATAATATACCCGAAAAACAAGAAAAGGAGGAGGTGGTGGCTGGCGACAAGGTTGTCGACGTGACAAGGGCGGCGAGCAGAGGGACCAGTGAGCTGAGGGAGCCGGCGAGGATGGTCCGGCGAGCTGACCAGCGACGAAGAGAGGGTGAGGGCTTTGGGGTTTTCGGGCTTGTAGGGTTCGAAGGGGGGTTTTTTTCTGAAATATTAAACCTAACAATTAATCAAAAAATTATGATTTAATGGGGTATTTACAAGCCCAAATTAGATTTAGGTGAAATTACAAAAATACCCTTAATGATTGAAATTACTTTTATGCCCTTGTTTTAAAACATATAAGGAAACCTTCAAATACCTAAATTTAGAAACTTCTTAAAATAGTTTATAAAATTGAAAGTGAAATAAAATAACTTATTAACTTTATAGAACATAAAAATAATTATTGTAAGTCACAAGAACTTTTTTCACTATAATTTATTTATTTAACTTATTTTTCATTAAAAATGCGAAAAATACTCTAAATAATTACGAATTTAATACATAAATATGTGAAAATACGGGGTATTACACCTAGGGGTGTGCAAGATTTTACGGTTCCGAATTTCCGGTCCGAAATATTCCGATTCCGTTCCGAAAAATCGGAATTCCGATCAAGATTTTTGAAAACCGGACCGGATATCCGGTTTTTTAACCGAAAACCGGATCGGATACGGAATGGCTTTTTAAAAAATCGGATTCCGGATTTTTTAAGGAAAACAAAATCCGGAATTCCGGTTTTCCGAATTTTTCCGGATTTCCGATCCGGTTTTTAAGGGTATATGTGTAAATTTTAGAGAAATTCTAGTATATAATTCGGAACCGGATATCCGGATTTCCGATTCGTTTTTTCCGGATATCCGAATTTTCGGAATTCTGGTTTTTCCGGAACGGATACGGAATCAATTTTGTTGGTTCCGAAAATCCGGATATCCGAATTTCCGGATCGGAAAATTTCCGATTTCCGGTTTTGCACACCCCTAATTACACCCTAAACGCTAGAAAATACACTACTCACACATGATTGTGAAAACTAAAGCAATAAACAAAATTCAATTCATGATCATAGACAAATAAGAACAATAATTAACTAAATAAACAATCATAAACTTATTGACAAACATAAACTAATTAAACTAATAATAAATATGAACTATAAATAATTGACAAAGAAAGAGAAAAGAAATTACCAAACTTGAATTAAAAAGAAACTTGAATTGAATTGTATTGAATTGAAAATTCTTCAACAAAATAAACTAATCTAGAGGGAGAAAGTAATTCAGAGAGCTAATTAGGATTCTAAAAATGGAAAAGCTAAAAATGAAAAGTATATGACGTCCCCCTTGGAAATTGTGCCTTAAATACAAGCCTAATGGGCTTTTTTAATAATTAACTACGTAAAAAGTCAATCTCCTAGCAAAATGACCAAAAAGGCGTGACTTGCGCCTGCAAAGAATAAAGGAATTTTGTTCTATACGCCCGCATTAAGGTCATTTTAAAATTGCTATAACTTTTGGTACAGGAAGTTTCACAGGGCATGTAACATACCGTTGGAAAGCCCTTTGAGTCTACTTTCCAATAAGAACTAGATCAATCCAATTTATAGATTGTGAGATATGATCAAAATAGTGGACAATGGTCAAAATCTTCACTTCTAAGCTTCTTATTTTTCACTTTTACTTCTAATATTCTCCAACCTGTCATGTAACACGTCAAACTTATTCCAATGAGTTATAAAATGTCCCTAATCATTCTCCGAATTCTCTTAAGTGCTCTTTTTCTCTCAAGTACCGAAATTAGGTAGCAAAATCAACCAAAAATTGATTCTTTCCTAAAAAACTTCACAAAACCACTCCAAACACTAAGAGAACAATATTAATACCATAATTGAATCAATTGATCCCGGTTAGTCCATAAATCATTACGGAATTAGAGAGACAAAGGTGGCAAGGAAAAATATTATCACATATTTTAGGTATGTTTTCTGCGGGGAGACCGAGACTACTAGCCATCTACTCTTATATTGTGATTTCTTACAAAGGATCTGGAAAAGCTAGTAATTTGAGGATAATAATAAATTTAAATCTGAATTTTCCAATTGATCTTTGAATCCGAAATATGTTCCAATATCTCTGCAAAATTGATTCGAATAACCAAGGTATTTGGGCAAATTTGATTTCATTCTTATGGGCTATATGGTTGCACCGTAATGATATTTTTTTCAATGGAATCAATTTGAATCCCCACTCTATCGTGGGTATCTTAAGAATGGAGTTACAAAGATGGAGAAAAGATTTTCTCATACCACAAGTTCAGATTACAAGGAAGAATTCTACTAAACATATGTGGGAAAATCGTTGCACTTTTGACACTTGTGTCAGGACTTGGGGAACTACAATAGCAGTATGCACAAAACAAATAATTATTGACAGTGCATGATGTGAATATAAGGCTGCCATTCACATCAAGGTTATCGGTGGTTTTGCCTATGGGTTTTTTCCCACTGCATTTGCTAGGGTTTTTCTCATTTTAGGCGTTTTTCATTTTTGTTTCATTTTTGAGTCTTCATTTCTTGTTGATCATCATTTTCATCTAAAATTGCATGGAGGTTCATTTCTTGAAGGTTTCTTGATTAAAAGATTGAATCTTGAAAGGTTTCTTGAAGATTGATCTCATTTTCTTAAAGATTGCGCAAAAACGAAGCATGGTATATGGCGAGGATTTAGACGATCTTCCTAGGATTTTTTTCTTGATTCTAGTTGTATTTTATGATGATTATCTTGTTTTAAGTTTGTTATATAGTCTGTTAGGATTAAATCTTAGTGTGATAGGATTTTTGGGCAAGTTGCTAGGATATAGATCTAGTTGTGCAAGTGGATTGTGCAAGTGGATTGTTTTGGTGATGTCGACGGATTTATGGAGGCAAGTGGGCTGATTTTCACGAGCAACTTGTTAGATTAGGATATTGTTTTGTTTTGGGATATTACTTGACTTTGAATTGGAAACTTGTTCCACTCTTAGTCTTATAAATACCCTTGTTATGAGTCAATAAAAGTAATGTTGAGTTTATGAATTAAATTATCTCTTGAATTTCGATTCTATTGATTGAATTGATAAAGTTTCCGTGGTTGTTACTACACTTTTTGGTTGACGATTTCCATAGCATAATCCTAGTTCTTGTGAAACCTTTGGTGGGTGAAACCACTCCATATCCCTCAAATTACATAGAGAATTCATTAGTTTTGAGAGTTTCTTCAAAAAAACTTCAAACTTTCCTTGTTAAATCTAAACTACAATCCATCAACCTGTGAATTTTATTGCTAACCCATTAAAATTCACATCAGTGATTGGAAGAAGAGCCTGGTAAGGCATCGGCAGCTCTAGGATGGGTATTAGAAGAAGCAAGTAGAATTATTTATTACCATGCTAACAGGATTTTTGCTAGTTCTCCACTTCAAGCGGAAGCATGTGCTATGCTCAAAGGAATCCAATCAGCGGTTGTATTGTGGTTATATTTTTTAGTTTATACGGATTCTAGCAATCTCATTGCTACTCTTCATTCAACTGAAAATGCTCAACTGAACTGCCATCTTCTTATCCATTATATTCCTTACTTGCTTAAGTCTTTTAGTTTTGTTAAAATTCTTAAATGTTCTAGGTCAAAGGTTAAAAAGGCCTATGACATAGCAAGGGGTGTCAGTTTGGGTTACAATCCGTTGGGTTAACTGAAGTGTCCTTGATCGAAACTGAAACAACCTGAAGTGAAAGCGACCAGTAACCTGAAAATTGTTTGAATTGAAAGTGACCTAAACTGTTATTGACAGGTAAAACAAAGAATTGAACTGAATTGAACCTGTACTTAAAAGAGCTCAAATTGAAATTGATTTGTACAAAACCCGAAAAAATGTCAAACCAAACTAAATTGTACTGAACATGAAAAAACCCATTTGATCAATTGACCAGACCTAACCTGAACTGAATTGAAAGTGAATTCAAATGATCCAAAACCCAGTGTTATGTAAACATCAATTTCTACTTTATTTTATTTATTAAATTAAAACTTAATAACTTGCTTTTAAAATTGACTAACTTGACACATTGTACATAAGAGTCGACGTGATTAGCCATGGAAGATTTTAAATATACAAAGTATTAATCAAACGTCTATTTTCAAGTTCAACTACACCAAACCCCGTCTATTTTCTTAATTCGCTTATTGTAATAGACCTAATATGTATCTTAAAATTTCACAAGGATGTTCAACACATAGTTTTTATATTTGACTTAAAGTGACAATAAAGTTCACGAGAATCCGAAATAGCACAAAATTAACCCAAAAAAGACTGCGACATCTTTCTAAGTCTGTTTTACTTGATCCGTTTTAGATTGAGTTGTAGTTGATCTGATCAAGATGGTGCGAGACTGAATTGAATTGTTCCAGAACTTAGAACAAATTGTTTTAACCAACTCCCAATATGAGTTGAACTAAATTGGATTGAACTTAATTAAAGGAAATAAACGACCGGCGTTAACCTTAATTGAAATGACCTGAACCCGATTGGATCAACCCAAACCTGCACTGCCAACCTGATTGACACCCCTAGACATAGCCCCAGCAGCTAGGAAGTAGCGCTATGCTATTTAGTCTCTTTTTGTTTCCTAGTGCCAAAAAAAAAACAGCTAAAATTTCCCTGATACGAGACGAATTCAGAGATTGTGCACCTTGGTGTATATATCAAAATATACACCTGTTTCTTGCATATAAAACAACAAGTCATTTTTATAAAATTCGAAGATTGTGCACCTTGGTGTATATATCAAAATATACACCTGTTTCTTGCATATAAAACAACAAGTCATTTTTATAAAACAATAAGTCAATTTTAGTGAACAAAACTTACAAATACAATATTTTAAAAATCTTTAAGTGATAATATATATACACCAAAGTAAAAATCTGTAACCAAGAATCAAAGACTGAATTTGAAGTATTTGAGTGATAAATTGTTGCATTTTAATTTCTAGCATATTGAAATTTTCATATTCACATAATAAATAAAACAAACTTCGTATAACTTATGTAGTAAATATTATAATACATGTAGTAGTTATTATAAAACATATAGTATTTAAACATAAAGTTGTTTTTAATAGAATGATAAAAAAAAAACAAAAATAATTATGATCTTACATATAAAATAAGAGATAAAAAACATCATAGAGCATACAACTAAAGTGGAAAATAAAAAAGAAACAGACTGCAATTATTAAATATAGAACAAGGAGTATTGTCTTATAAAACAATAAATTAAATCGAAGATATAGAACATTAACAATTGCTTATCATATATAGCTAGAAAATTAGAACATGAAGTAACATAATAACTTAGGGTAATCATTAAGAAAAATATTCGTAATAATTATAGAACATGGAATATTATCTCATATATTATAAAATATTACTATAGATAAGAAAACATGTAGTAATATAACAAAGTATGTAGTAACTATAATTGAACATCATGTTATATATTATAATACATGGGGCCGGTATTATAACATACAAGTATTGATCAAACAATAATTATTATAGAACAATAGTAATACACTATAAGACATGCATTAAGACAGTTTATCAAAAAAAAAAAGTTATAAAACGTATAATTATTTAAACAATTATTGTCTCTTATAAAATATGCAATAATTACACAATTTAAATTAAACTAACCTTTTAATACATTTTCAACCTCTAGATTTAACTTTTTATCCCAAAAAATAGAAGATTCAACTCTAATCATTTCTTGATCATGTTGTATCATCAATATCATGACAAAATTTCCAGAACAATAATAGTTAATTTATTCAAGTGACAAAAAATTGTAGGTTAGAAAGAGAGGGGAAGAGAAGTTTGTTGTTTGCTACATAGAATATGAAGAAGAAGGAGAAACTACAGAGAGAAAGAGGGGGAAGAGAGAGAAATAAGTTTGAATTTTAGTAAGAGAATAGAAATTGAAAAACGTAAAGTTATGGTGATATATGAGTTTAATATAATATTTTTCATTAAAGATCAATAATTTTAATATAAAAGTTAATGAAATGTTATTTTATAGAACATTACGTGTAATACAAAAAACAATATAATCCTGCTATTCATAAAACATGGTGTTTATTTCATAAAACATTAGAATTCTAAGCATAAAAATACTAAAATCTATAAAACACATCAAATAATGTTTTATAAAACACATTGAATGTTTTATAAACTATGTTGAATGTTTTATGCATGTTAAATACACCTATTTTTTGCAAGATAAAACACTAAGTCATTTTTTATAAAAACAACAAGTCAATTTCATTGAATAAAATTTACAAATATAATTTTTTTAAAACTTGATACTATTTACACCAAAGTAAAAATCAAAAAACTAAGATTTCAAAGACTGAATTTGAAGTATTTGGATGAGAACACTAGTGGAAAAATCAAGCTATGCTATGCTTCATTTGCTCTGGTGGTTTTGGTGAATTAAAAAAAACGGAGAAATAGGTCGTAGGCGCCAATCTAGAGATGACTTATTGCTCCGGTCATGAATTAACCGGAGCAAATAAGTTTATACTCCGATTAATTTATTATTTGCTCTGGTTGTGAGACCGGAGTAAAAAGTATCCTGTAGATTAAAAAACCACTAACATATCATATAATATATATAAAACATCACAAAACCCCCAAACCCCCACAAAACATCACAAAATATCCTTCTTCTTCGTTTCGTCCTTATTCCTTCAATCCCCCCCAAAACTCATTTCACATTTCAAAAAACTCAAAACATCAACTCATATTTCCATTTCCAGATATTTACTCACTTCGAAACCCTAATTTTCCATTCTCAGGGTTCTTTCTTTTCTCTCACTTTTGCGATTTTTCCCCCTTTTCTTTTCTTAGGCGATTCACTTCTCAAACTCTCATTCTTAGTTCGATTTCTGTACTTTAGTTTCAATTTCTTCAATTTTGGTTGGTTTTTTCAGATCTTAAGAAGCTATTTTTAATTTGTGTTTTCATTGTTATTTTTTCAATTTTAGTTGGTTCAAATTCTTGTTTGGCATAAATTCTTCGCAATTTTATTTTGTATGGTTGAATTTGGATTGATTGAATCTGTTTTTGTTGTAGATTTCGTTGTTTTGGAAATTTTCAGAAGAAAAAACTGCTGAATCTTCTCAAAGGTTTGTTTTGGTGTATCTATCAACTGCTAAACTGCTGAATCTGCTGAACTGTTGTTTGGGTTAGGGTTTATTTTGTCTGATATTTTTGTTAGGGTTTGTTTTGTCTGATATTTTGGTTAGGGTTTGGGTTTGTTTTCAAATATTGTTGGAAGGCTGACTTCATTGGAAAAGGAGTGAAAATAGCAGCATTAGAGTAGTGTGTTTAGTGAGAGTGAGTGAGTGTACGCAGCAAGTACTTATGTACACTAGTACAAAAATAGCTTATTAGTATCGTTTTTTTGCACCTATTTGTATCGTTTTACACACAATACAATTTGAGGCGTAACAAATAGCAAATTCTATTTGTATCGTTTGTTAGAAATGATGGTAATAGCTTCTATTTGCATCGTTTTTTTGGTGGAAACGATACAAATAGGAAGTCTATTTACATCGTTTCGTGTAAAAACGATAATAATGAAGATATATTAGTGTCGTTTTTTCTGGAAATGATATTAATAGAGAAGTATTAGTATCGTTTTTTTTTTTGAAATGATACTATTGAGGCGTTACTAATAGACATTTTTCTACTAGTGGTAGGGTATTGTAGTAAGTTTGGGTGTGACTGTGTGACTGTGGGTGTTATTAAAAAGAAAGGTTGTATAACGTCAAGTTGCTTAAAAGGGAAACAAAGGCATGCATGCGAGGAAGGTATCTAATGCCCCTATGGTTTTATCCCTTTTTTCCTTCTAATTCAATTCATTGAATCCTTACCAACAAATATAAAAGGCTCAATTATAATCTAATTGTTCATTTGTGATGCATTATTCCCACTTTGATATTAAGGTTAATCCAATGTAATAAGTTTTAACTAATTTTTGAAATTATATAGTGGTTCGGAACAGATTTTAGCGAGTGTAATCAGGTCTAATAAGTTTAGTTCAATTCAAATAAGTTCAAAGTTCATAAATTAAGTAGAATACACCCTTAATTAAACTTAACTCGTATGGACCATGATATGGACCAGTAAGTATGTTAGGACTAATTAGGAGATTAGACTGATCGGTTAAACTTTTTCAGAGAACAATTCTAAGTGTAATTGATAAATGCACCAGTACTATGAGGAAGAGAACTACTGAAGACTACTGATGCTATTGGTTTTTTGGCAATAAATGACCTCCTTTAATTACTATATATGGTGTATTATATATAATGCATCCTTGAGTACACTAGTTTATTACATGGTTTTGGTTTGCTGATGTTTCATTTGATTACAAATTTATGTTACAAGGCTAATAGGTTCTAAAAATTTGTAAGTTGTTACACAAAGAATTAATAATGGTGAAGAACAATAATGCAGTGATCTGTTTTTCTTGGTGCATCTGTGAAAAATAAGAGATGCAGTTGGTCGATTTTATATGTAATTAAAAAATAAGTCATGCAGCAATATGGAGCTTTCTTGCTTATGGTACTGAAATCAAATTTTAAACTGTTTGAAGCAGCAAGATATGAATTTGACCAAATAATTGAAGTTTCTACATGTTTCAAAACAACCACAAACTATAAATTAAGACTAGAAATGGAAGTTTCTACTTAAAGAACTCACAAATTAGAAATTATGACATTAAGAATGAATGAATGAATGAAATAAATTGTGATCATTAGAGACAAAATCAATTTTTTGGGGAGATAGCACCAAAATAATTCAGTAAGACATTAAGCAAAAAACTTGGAAAATTCAGCAAAAAAACTCAACCAGATTGCCTCCTAAAAGCAAGCCTTTTTTGACATAAATTTAGGAAAAAATGCCTCCTAAAAGCTTTATATTGTTTTTTGACTCGTTTTTTTAGTAATTTGATGTTGATGTTTGATATGGATTTTGATTATTATTAATTAGTAAAGAATGAATGAATGAAAGAAATGTTATTCTCTTTGTTTGGACTTATTATTATTATGGATTGTGTATTTAATTGATTATGCTGAAATTTTTTTTATGTTAAGTAAATAGTTTATGATGATATTGTTGATTACTCTACTATTAAGATGTCCAATGATGCCTTTAGCATTGTATTGGGGGTGAATTCGTCACAGATGAGTCATTAGACTACTATTATGGAGATGTATAGCTTGGCGAATTGCCTTGTTGAGGTTATCAAGAAGAACCTCATACAAACCTTTTGTGTTTCACATGTTGTCGTTGCCAACAATTAATTAGTTACTCCACCAATACACCTAATAGGTGATAAACAGAACTTGGGTGCAGGAATGGTTACCTATTAGTCCCATTTCACTCTAGGTCACAAAATTGATTACTACGTAGTCTTTTTAATCTCATAAACACACTTCTCAATACTACTATTATATGGTGGAATCAAGAGCGATCATGTAATGATGGTGAAGATGCATATGCATTGATGCAAGTGCTTCTTTCATTGTATAACATAATATTGCCAATATGATCGGATGCTATACATAAGTAGTGATGTTAATGTAGTCAAGTTACCCTAGACTTAGTTAAGGCCTTGATGGGTTGGAGATTATGTTACAATCTTTGATGTAATGAAAGTGCTTCTAAGGTGAATTGTGTGGTTACTCAATACTTGTGTGCTTGCTCAATATTCGTTTGCTTACTCAATATTGGATTGTGTGCATAAATATAACTACATGAAGAGGATGGCAAAGGATAGTTCTTGGATGTATGGTAGCAGGGACTCGACAGCATTTGTGGATGGGGTTTGGGAATTATGCAACTCTGCTTTAGCAGCTAAAGCTAGCGGGAAGGATAAGCAGCAGGGGTTTTATTGTCCGTGTGTGAACTGTGCCAATGTAGATAAGGTTGATACTATTAACCAGCTCCGGGAACATGTACTTTGTAAGGGGTTTCGAGCCGATTACCAGGTTTGGAACTATCATGGTGAGGAGGGAGTGTATGTTTCTAATTTTGAGTCGCAAAATGAGCGAAAAGAACTAGATTGTGGTGGTCTGACTAATGATTTAGAAGACCATAACGACTTTGTGTATGATGAGTCTTTGAGTGATGAACAAGGCACTCTTGATATTGATGATGATGTACACCGTGTTAATGAGATGATGGAGGGTGTAGAGGATTCACTTTTTTTCCATTCTATATTAGAGACCTCTCAAAAGCCTTTGTACCCATGGTGCACAACATTCACAAAACTGTCGACTGTGTTAGATTTATACAGCATAAAGTCCAAGTACAATTGGTGTGACACGGGCTTTACAACCTTGTTAGAGAAGTTGAGTCAGATGTTCCTTGATGGCAATGAGCTTCTTAAGTTGAACTACTATGCTAAGAAGCTCATGTGCCCTTTTTCTTTAGAGTATCCAAAAATACATGCTTGTCCTAATGATTGTATTTTGTACATAAATGAGTATGAAACTTTGGACAAGTGTCCAAAGTGCAAGTTCTCACGGTATGAGAGGGAAGGTTCACGAGGTGTGGAAGGCCCCCCTGCTAAAGTGTTGTGGTATCTCCCCATTATTCCTCGATTAAGGCATCTCTTTTCTATTAGTAAAGATGCTAAGCATTGTAGGTGGCATGCAGAAGGGAGGAAGAAGTCCTCCCTTGCTCTCCAACATCCGTCTGATGCTCTTGAATGTTAGAATATTAACAGGAAATATCATACATTTGGAGCAGAAAGTCGTAAACTAAGGCTTGGTTTGTGCACATATGGAATGAACCCTTTTGGTACTCTTAGTTCAAAGCATAGGGGAGGATGACCAAGATGGCCAAGGTACGTATAGTTCAGGTTACCAAGTCCATGCAAGGGAGTTAATTTTGTCTAAGTCCTTGTTCGAGGTTACTCCTATGGAGTTTGATGTGCATGGTCCGAGTAAGTCCGCAAGTGGGTGCACCTTGCTAAGTGTAACCAATTACTTTAAAGAAGGAGATAATTAGCATGAATCATTCCTACCTTATTCACGTGAAAATGGAAAGTTATATGGAGTAATTCCAATCAGATTGGGGAGTTAAATTTTAGCCATTTTAAGGATCAATGCATGGCTGTTTTGAGGCGTGTTTCAAGGAGAGTTTCAAGCTGCATTTTAAACTCTTTGGGCGGTTTATTATAGGTGTTTTCTACTGATTTATTGGTTGAATAAAGTAGCTTAAAGTGGGAATTAATTTTGAGAAGTTACAAGTGTATATCAAGGGCTGATTGAATGATGAATTTTAAGCAGGTTTTTAAACTCTTTTAAAGGGGAGTTATGAGCTGTTTAAATCAGGTTTATTTGCTGAATAAAGAGGCTTGAATGAGGGGTCAATTCGTGGCTGTTACAAGGCATAAATCAAGGAATATTTGAATGACAAATTTGAGCAGTTTTGAAGGAAGAAATCTGGACAGCTTTGTGCAACGTTTTGGGAGTTAATTGCTGGACATTTTGAATTATTCTTTCCTTATTTTAAGCTCTCTTAATTAGGAAAATATTCAGTTGTAATGGGGAATTAATTTGGACGATTATGAGCCAATTAATCTGCCCTTTATTTCAGTTTTACAATTGCTGAATTGTTGTTTATTTTAGCTAAGTAAAGATGCAAGTAGATGATGTACTAAGGCTATAAATAGCGTGCAAATTATGAATGAACATCAGATCAGAATATTGCCTAAACTTTTAAGTTTGTTTGTTAATTTTGACTTGTGTAAGTTAAAGTTATTTGCCCAAATTCGAGAGTGTCTCAAATTTGAAGGAGTGTAGTTTTAGTGAGAGTTCCTAAAGCTAAACTTGTAGTTGTCGTCTAGGTTGAGAGTTCCCTAAACACTACTACGCCCAAACAAGTGAGTGAGAGTTCCTCCTTGTTATATCCTCAAGTTAAGGGTGAGAGTTCCCCTAGACTTTCTTGATTACTCCAAAATATTATTCCTTCTGTGATCTAAAAATATTACTCGCATTCTTAACCCATTGTGAACAAGTTTACCTATTTGTTTACACATCATTTGGCGCGTCAGGTAGGGGGGGAGTTTTCTAAAATTCTTCCAAAGGGGACGAATACCTACATACCATGGGAGAGAATCAAGACTTGAGGGTGGCTTTGGATGCTCTAAATCGATCCATTGCTAGTCAAGAGAGGTTGGCCGAAACAAATGCCAATCTACAAGGGAACCTTGCTGCCTTAATGGCAAGGCTCATGAACGAACAAGATAGAAGAGATCATGGTGAAGATCCTCCACCTAGGAGGGAAGATCGAAGTCTCAAGGTGGACATTCCTGCTTTTGATGGCACCCTTGATCCAGAGAAATACTTGGAGTGGGAGAAATCCTTGGAGAGATACTTTGAGTACAAGGATATTCAAGAAGAGGAGCAGAGATATAAAATTGCCAAAGTCAAATTGAAAGGCTATGGTGATAGTTGGTTGCAAGGAGAACAAAGGGGGCGTACCCTTAGGGGAAAAGCTTCCATCTCTACTTGGAGCAAACTAAAGAAAAGAATGAGGGATCGTTTTATTCCTCACAATTACAAACAAAGCCAATATGTGAAGTGGAGCACTTTACAACAAAATGGTGATCCTGTTGAGGACTACATCAAGGAGTTTGATAGACTTGCAATTGTGTGTGAAGTCACGGAGAATGAAGAACTCAAAATGGGGCGTTTTGTGGCTGGCTTGGACCAAGAGTTGCAAGAAAGGCTGGAAGGTTACACCAATTTAACCTTTGTTGAAGCTTGCAAACTTGTGGTAAAATTTGATTCAAAGAGGAAGAAAAAGAAGTCTACCTACATTCCTCAAGTGGCACGAAAACCAACCTTCCCTATCAAGGATGGTTCTTCTCTTGTCAAAAACAATGACCCACCTAAGAAAGACAAGAATGATTTCAAGCTAAGTGACATTGTTTGTTACAAATGTGGAGGAAGGGGTCACTTCAAGAAGGATTGTCCTAATTCAAGGGCATTGACCATGCAAGAGGTGAAGCTTATTGCCAATCAAACTGTGAATTGGGAAGATTTCGAGATTGAAGAAGTGGAGGATGTGAATCCTACTGAAGAAGACGAGGAGGAAGATCAATGTTTTCCAGAAGAAGAGGCCAAACAAAATCTGGTTGTAAGAAGGGCGTTGCAAGCTCATATTGAGGAGCCCTTAGCACCACAAAGGCAGCATATCTTCATCACCAAGTGCAAGGTTAAAGGCGAGGTATGTGATTTGATTGTTGATGGTGGTAGTGAGGCCAACACGGTTTCAAAAACTTTGGTAACTAAACTTGGACTTACAACTACAAATCACCCACATCCTTATAAATGGAGCTGGTTAGACTCTAATTCTAGCACGGGGGTTAGAAAACAATGCATGGTTAGTTTTTCCATTGGGTCTTATCATGATACTCAATTGTGTGATGTTGTGTCTATGGATGCTTGTCATATTTTGCTTGGTAGACCTTGGCAAACTGATCGTAAATCTCAACATGATGGGTACCATAACACTTACACTATAACTCACCATGGGAAACAAAAAAAATTGCACCCCTTACCACCCCCACGTTTGTCTCAAAATCCAAAACAATCTAAGGAAGTGTCATTACTTACTCTTAAGGAATTTGAACGGGAGATTTGATGGTGAGGATGAGTTATACTTGTTGTACTCTAAAGAAGTCCACGAAAATTTTGTTAGTTAAAACCCCAAATTGGCTAAATTGATTAAGGACTTTGAGGATGTTTTTCTGGATGAGTTACCTATTGGGTTACCACCTTTGAGGGGGATTGAACATCAAATTGATCTCATTCCTGGTGCTCCTTTGCCTAACAAACCTGCCTATAGGTGTAATCCTTTGGAAACTAAGGAGTTACAACGTCAAATAGAGGAGTTGATGAGTATGGGGTATGTGCGTGAGTCTATGAGTCTTTGTGTTGTTCCTGCTCTTTTGGTTCCTAAAAAGGATGGTACATGGCGTATGTGTATTGATAGTAGGGCTGTTAATAACATTACTATCAAGTACAGGTTTCCTATCCCAAGGCTTGATGACATGCTTGATGAATTGAGTGGTTCTAATGTCTTCTCCAAAGTTGATTTGAGGAGTGGCTACCATCAAATTCGAATGAGAGAAGGGGATGAATGGAAGACTGCTTTCAAGACTAAGCACGGTTTGTATGAGTGGCTTGTCATGCCATTTGGGCTCACCAATGCTCCTAGCACTTTCATGAGGTTAATGAACGAGGCGTTGAGGCCTTTCCTTGGCAAGTTCGTGGTGGTGTACCTTGATGACATTCACATTTATAGCAAGAATGGGGATGAACATTTGAAACATTTATTTGAAGTTTTCACTGTATTAAGAAAGCAAAAATTGTATGGAAAACTTGAAAAATGTAATTTTATGCTATATGAGGTCACTTTTCTTGGTTACATTATTTCAGGTGAAGGCGTGAAAGTTGATCCTAGCAAGATTGAGGCTATTCAATCATGGCCTAGTCCCAAGACACTCACGGAGGTGCGCTCATTCCATGGATTAGCTTCCTTTTATAGGAGGTTCATTCGCAATTTTAGCACTCTCATGGCTCCTATAACCGAGTGCACAAAGAAGGGTTCATTTGAGTGGACTCCCCAAGCTCAAAAGGCATTTGAAGAGGTCAAAGAGAAGATGTGCAACACACCAATCCTAGCACTTCCAGATTTCTCAAAGCCATTTGAAGTTGAATGTGATGCAAGTGGGAGGGGAATTGGTGCCGTGTTGATTCAAGAGGGGCGTCCAATTGCGTACTTTAGTGAGAAATTGAGCCAAGGCAAGCTGAATTATTCCACCTATGACAAGGAGTTCTATGCAATGGTGAGGGCTTTGGATCATTGGTCACATTATTTGAGGCCACAACCATTCATATTACATTCTGATCATGAGTCTTTGAGATTCATACATGGCCAAAAGAAGTTGAAGTCAAGGCATGCTAAGTGGGTGGAGTTCTTGCAAACATTTAACTTTTCATCCAAATACAAGAGTGGAAGGGCAAATGTTGTTGCGGATGCCTTATCTAGGAGGCATACTTTACTTGGAGTTGTTGAAGCTAAGATCCTTGGGTTCGAATTGATCAAAGAATACTACAAGGAGGATGATGATTTCAAGGCTATCTTGGAGAAATGCGTGAATGGAGTTTATGATTTATTTTCCTTACAAAATGATTTTCTTTTCAAGGGAAATAGATTATGCATTCCTAAGTGCCCAATTCGAAGCTTATTGATTCATGAGGCACATGGAGGTGGTCTAGCTGGTCATTTTGGAGTTCAAAAGACTATGGAGCTTCTTCAAGCTCACTTTTATTGGCCTAACATGTTGTCTACTGTCCACCATGTTGTAGCTCGTTGCTCTACTTGTCAAAGGGCAAAGATGGTGTTTCACAAGGGTCTTTACAAACCATTGCCGATTCCAGAGAGACCTTGGGAGGACATAAGCATGGATTTTATTGTGGCTTTACCTAGAACTCAAAGGGGTAAGGACTCAATAATGGTGGTGGTTGATCGTTTTTCAAAGATGGCTCACTTTATTCCTTGTCACAAAACTGAAGATGCTATGAAGGTGGCCAAGTTATACTTTGATGAGATAGTGCGTTTCCATGGGGTTCCACGCACCATTGTTTCTGATCGAGACACAAAGTTTCTAAGTCATTTTTGGAAGTCTTTGTGGCGCTTGATGGGAACCAAGTTGCTATTTTCTACTTCACATCACCCACAAACCGATGGTCAAACCGAGGTGGTGAATAGAGTGCTAGGTTCTTTGCTTAGGACCTTGGTTAGTAAGAGCACCAAAGATTGGGATATCAAGCTAGCTCATGCCGAGTTTGCTTATAATAGGACTCCTAGTACTACTACAAAGTACTCTCCTTTTGAAGTGGTCTATGGTTCTAATCCCTATGTTCCAATTGATCTCATTGCTCTACCACAAGACAAGTTCGTGCATGGAGGTGCCAAAGAGCAAGCCGAGTTCATGATCAAAATCCATAAAGAGGTGAGAAAGAACATTGAGAAAGCTAATGAAGTCTACAAGAAGCAAGCCAACAAAAGGGTCAAGAACGTGAGAAGCTTTGAAGTTGGTGACTTGGTGTGGATCTACATGAGGAAGGAGAGGTTTCCCAATCAAAGGAAGAACAAACTCATGCCAAGGGCAGAGGGTCCATTTGAGGTGGTGGAAAAGATTAATGACAATGCCTACAAGGTTGATTTGAGAGGCAAGTATGGAGTTTCAAGCACGTTCAATGTGGGAGATCTTGCACCATACTATGATGATGAAGAATTGAGGACAATTCCTTTTGAAGAAGGGGAGGATGACCAAGATGGCCAAGGTACGTATAATTCAGGTTACCAAGTCCATGCAAGGGAGTTAATTTTGTCTAAGTCCTTGTTCGAGGTTACTCCTATGGAGTTTGATGTGCATGGTCCGAGTAAGTCCGCAAGTGGGTGCACCTTGCTAAGTGTAACCAATTACTTTGAAGATGGAGATAATTAGCATGAATTATTCCTACCTTATTCACGTGAAAATGGACAGTTATATGGAGTAATTCCAATCAGATTGGGGAGTTAAATTTTAGCCGTTTTAAGGATCAATGCATGGCTGTTTTGAGGCGTGTTTCAAGGAGAGTTTCAAGCTGCATTTTAAACTCTTTGGACGGTTTATTTTAGGTGTTTTCTACTGATTTATTGGTTGAATAAAGTAGCTTAAAGTGGGAATTAATTTTGAGAAGTTACAAGCGTAAATCAAGGGCTGATTGAATGATGAATTTTAAGCAGGTTTTTAAACTCTTTTAAAGGGGAGTTATGAGCTGTTTAAATCAGGTTTATTTGCTGAATAAAGAGGCTTGAATGAGGGGTCAATTCGTGGCTGTTACAAGGCATAAATCAAGGAATATTTGAATGACAAATTTGAGCAGTTTTGAAGGAAGAAATCTGGACAGCTTTGTGCAACGTTTTGGGAGTTAATTGCTGGACATTTTGAATTATTCTTTCCTTATTTTAAGCTCTCTTAATTAGGAAAATATTCAGTTGTAATGGGGAATTAATTTGGACGATTATGAGCCAATTAATCTGCCCTTTATTTCAGTTTTACAATTGCTGAATTGTTGTTTATTTTAGCTAAGTAAAGATGCAAGTAGATGATGTACTAAGGCTATAAATAGCGTGCAAATTATGAATGAAGAACAGATCAGAATATTGCCTAAACTTTTAAGTTTGTTTGTTAATTTTGACTTGTGTAAGTTAAAGTTATTTGCCCAAATTCGAGAGTGTCTCAAATTTGAAGGAGTGTAGTTTTAGTGAGAGTTCCTAAAGCTAAACTTGTAGTTGTCGTCTAGGTTGAGAGTTCCCTAAACACTACTACGCCCAAACAAGTGAGTGAGAGTTCCTCGTTATATCCTCAAGTTAAGGGTGAGAGTTCCCCTAAACTTTCTTGATTACTCCAAAATATCATTCCTTCTATGATCTAAAAATATTACTCGCATTCTTAACCCATTGTGAACAAGTTTACCTATTTGTTTACACATCATTTGGCGCGTCAGGTAGGGGGGAGTTTTCTAAAATTCTTCCAAAGGGGACGAATACCTACATACCATGGGAGAGAATCAAGACTTGAGGGTGGCTTTGGATGCTCTAAATCGATCCATTGCTAGTCAAGAGAGGTTGGCCGAAACAAATGCCAATCTACAAGGGAACCTTGCTGCCTTAATGGCAAGGCTCATGAACGAACAAGTTTACCTATTTGTTTACACATCACACGGCCGGTGATATTGACCATCTATAACCTTCCTCCATGGTTGTGTATGAAACGAAAAAATCTTATGTTGTCCCTTTTGATATCTGGTCCAAAACAACCTGGTAACAACATTGATGTTTATCTTGCTCCACTAGTTGATGACTTGAAGAGGCTATGGGATGAAGGGGTTTCAGTATACGATAGTCATGCAACGGAGAAGTTTACATTGCATGCCATGCTTTTGTGCACTCTTAATGATTTCCCGGCATATGGTAACTTATCAAGTTATAAGAACAAAGGGATGAAAGCTTGTCCTATTTGTATGGATGACCAGGATTCAACATGGGTGGGTAAGTACGTTGATTGGTGCAATCGTACGTTCCTCCCAATTGATCACCCTTATCATAGGAAGAAGAAGGCATTCAATGGGAAGGTTGAAGCTCGTGTTGCTCGTCGACCTTGGTAAACCCAACAATGAGTGTGATGGGCTATGGAAGAAACAATCCATCTTTTGGCAGCTTCCATATTGGAAGGATTTACAAGTTAGACATTACCTTGACGTTATGCACATTGAGAAAAACGTTTGCGATGCCTTGCTCTGAACATTGTTTAACATTCCTAATAAGACTAAGGATGTAAAAGTAGCTTGAGGTTTCTTCCAAAAGAAAGGTTTGCGACCTGATTTGTGGCCTCAAATCAAGGAGACTAGGAAAAGAAAGAAGTTACAGGAGGAGGCTCATGGAAGCAAAGGAAAGGGTAAGGAAAAGTTCGTGGTTGAGGAGCATGCAAGACAAGACCCGATTACTTATTATTTGCCTCCAACTTGCTACACATTGTCAAAAGAAGAGAAAAAGCAGTTTTGTCGAACCTTGTACAACATAAAGGTACCATCGGGATACTCATCTAACATGAAACAGTTTGTGTCGTTAAATGATGACTTGATGTTGTCCAGCATGAAATCTCATGATTGCCATATTATGATACAAGTGTACTTGCCAATTGCAATTTGTGGAATCTTACCTAAACATGTAAGATACACTATTACTACCTTGTGTTCGTTTTTGAATACCATATGCAGTAAAGTGCTAGATTCCTCAAAGTTGGATGCTCTTCAACAAGATGTTATTCAAACTTTGTGCAAGTTTGAGATGTAATTTCCTCCGACTTTCTTTGACATAATGGTTCAGCTAATTCTTCATCTTGTACGTGAAATAAAGCTTTTGGGTCCTGTGTATCTGAGATGGTGTTATCCCTTTGAAAGACAAATGGGGGTTTATGGAGGTAAAGTGAGGAATCCCAGCAAAACCTAAAGCGAGTATGGTGCAAGGTGTTGTGAGTGATGAGGTTAGTAATTTTGTAACTGAGTATTTAGCAGGGGTTAAGCCTATTGGTTTTCCTACTTCTCGTCATGAAGGGAGGCTAGACGAAAAGGGTACAATTGGTTCAAAGACGGTTACAGCTTCAGGAGACATTCTTCGACAAGCGCATTTGTATGTTTTGCATCATGTGTCTGATGTGCATCCTTTTATAGATGAGCATTTTTCGGTTTTGAAGGAAGAAAATCCTACTTTGAAAGGGGAGAGGGCATTGATGATTTTGCATAATAAGACCTTTAACGATTGGTTTTACAAGCGAGTGATTGTTGACCAACACTCGAGTGCTAGTGAAACTGTTCGATGGTTGGCGTATGGTCCTCGGGATACTGTGAATTTTTATGAGGGCTATGATGTCAATGGTTATACATTTTGCACTACTTCTCAAGACGAGAAGTCATGATCTTTGCAGAACAGTGGAGTTTGTGTAGTGGCATCGTCTACATTTTATGCTAGTGCTAAGGACCAATATCCTATTGACGCTAAGATGACGTATTATGGGAAAATCCATGAAATTTGGGAGCTCGACTACTGTTGTTTCAAAGTTGGTCTGTTCAAACGCAAATGGATTGATAATTGTCGGTGCTCGGTTAAAACAGATGACCCTTGTGGTTTTACCCTTGTAGATCTTGCATGCATGCATGATGGGGATGAGCCGTTCATACTTGCATCACAACTTAAGCAAGTGTTTTACATAACAGATCCTGTAGACCCCAAATGGTCTATTGTAGTGCCCGATAAAAGGAGTATTCTTGGCATAGGTGATGTTGATGATGAGGAAGAAGAATATGATGCCTTTGTCAACTCTCCACCTTTTAATTGTTCCAATGCAAATGTCGGTGATACTGTTGTAGATGACACAAACTATATGCGTGTAGATCACACAGAAGGGATAGTTATTGTTACATGAGTTTCCTTGCTTAGGTATACAATAAACTTCATTTTTCCATGTGCATAAGTTTTCAAGGTTTTTCCATTTGCATAATTTTAGCTTATAGTTTTCATTATTGTTTTAATCTTTATACTACTGCCGCTTCTAATTTTTCTATTTAATTTGCATTTTTTTTGCAGGTGTCATAGGTACCATAGCCATGGGTAGTGATCACAATGTACCGAGTGAGGAAACTGATAATGAAAATGACAGATCTGACCCTGACCCATTGTTTGACGCTCGAAAAGAACAAGATCAAGGACAACCCGAAGATGTTGCACATGACAAATTCCTTGAGAAAGTGATGGAACATGAGATTCAAGCTGACACAGCGCCCTCCATTCCTGAAAATGAAACAGTTCCCTCAACTAGTCAAGCCATTGTACCCTCAACATCTCAAACTAAGGTGCCGAAGAGGAAGGGTAGAGGTCCGGCTAAAGGAGTGCAAGCAAAGGAACCGATGCACCTAGAGTATGATACTTGTGGCCAACCCTGTGGGAAGTGGAGAACCAAGTATGGGACACATATTGGTCTTTGTGTAAGGAAACTTTCTATCTTAGACCGGTGGGAAGATGTAGAAGAAGGTTTGAAGAAGGCAATGTGGGATGATACAGTGGTAAGTAGGATTAATAGGTTGAACATACTAACATTTGTTTTTTAGATGGTTGCAACTATTTCATATTGGAATAGTATTGATATGACTTAGAAAACACATGTAAACCTTTTACTTTTAAATACAATTTTACAAAAAAAAAAAAATTCATCCTTTGTTGTTTACATTGATTCATGATACTTTCTTCCTTCTTGTCGTAATTGTAATCATATTTCACGAAGATTTAAATTATTGTGCAGACTCTTTTCCATATTGAACCTGACGATGAGAAGAAGCATGTGTTTCTATCTGCTGTTGTAGAGAGATTTAGAAACTTCAAATCAAAGTTGATTAGTGGGTGGAATACTTTTAAAAGGAAGAGAAGCAAGACAACCAAGGACAATGAAGGCAAGGATGGAAACCAGCCTATATCAATGCCTTGGGAGATATACCCTCACATTAGCGAAACAGAGTGGACAGCTTTTGTGGCAAAAAAGACATCAAAGGAGGAAGTGGTAAGTGACCAACCACTACTAGTGGAGACTTTTCATAGCTTTTTAGTAATTTTAAGTTCAATTTGATTACTACTTGTATCAAGTTTACTAAGTCTATATTCCTACCTTTTATTATTTGTGTAGGCGAAACATGAGAAGGCCGCTAAGAGTGCATCCCAAAAGGTTACCTTTCACCACATGGGTAGACGCCCATACGGAGAATCAAAGAAGGCTTAGATCAAGGAGGGATTCTATGCGAAAGTACTTCCATCGCCGGCATCATCAGGTAGTGTATCTGCCTCCTTTGTCACTGCCGTTGCTGGAGATAGGACACTTGATTGGTATTGCTCATTACATGGGCGAGATGGAAGCGGAAATCGAGTGATTTCGAAACCAAAAGTGAAAAAGTTAGCCGATGCAGTGGTAAGTGATTTTTTAAGACCTTTGCCTTTCATGTCTCTTGAAACTAACATTAATTGACTTAAATACACTATGCATATGGACAGATTGGATACAAGGAGAAAGAGGTGGCTGGCGAGGTTGTAGCTGACAAGGAGAAAGACGCTTTGGTTGTAGTATTGGGGAAAGACCATACTGGTCGAATGAAAGGCAAGGGAGGTATTCGATTGGGCAAGAGAAAGTGTCTTGGAGCTGACTACTCACATCCACGTAGATTAACTTTCACATTGGAATAAGATATGGAGGTGAGAATGCAACAGTTGGTGCAGGAGTAAGTTGAACAACAAGTCCAATCTCAGTTCCAAATTCTATTACAGACAATGGGATTGACAGATACGGGTGCATTGTGCAAGTTTCAAGCACCAGACAAGTCAAGCAACCATGATCAGGGTAAATCAACTACAGACACACCTGAGCCACTACTGGATGTACATGTAGGTTAACAAGTCCCACTCTCATATCATATCAAATGATTTCAGTTGTTTATATGTTTCATATAAAGTCATTTAAGTAGCTTGTAATTAAAGAAATAACATGTTCGTGTGCAATAACATGTCAGGAGGAGACACCGTGCATTTTATTACTACCAAAGCAGGACAATGAGGAATTAGTTGATGTTGCCTTCGGCTCTCTACAACCACCAAACAAGGAGCAAGTCACACATTTCGTGAGACTAGAAGGTGGTGAAGTCCGATATCCATCGATGAAGTTGTCACGGGCATGGAAGAAGCGCCACTACCTCAGCCAAGAACAGAGTATGCCATCAACACCTTGGCCGAAGCTCAAGGAAGTTTTGTGTCGTGGCCACAAGCATGGGTTCAGATATCCAATGCGGTAATTTCATTTTAGCAAAGCAAAAGTTTTTAAGTTTCTTGGTGCAAGCTTATTTGGTATTATTATATTTAAGTTGGACGTTTTAAGCTTATTTGCATTTTCAGTTTGATGTTTGACTTAAAAGTTGCGATGGACATATTTTAGAAAAGTTGAGATGCGCGCAACCAAAGAAGGTCAAAAATCAAGGTAAGGAGGATGGCATGAGCAAAGGAAAAGAAGTTAATTCGCATGACAACAACTTTGAGGATATCACGGGAAAGAAGTCAAGCAAGAGTGAAGGCCCACATAAGAAGATCTCGTTGAAGGGCTCCACTCATGTTGTAGATCATGGTTTTCTACAAAACGATGTCGTAGATTCGTTGACGCCAGAGTGTATGTGGTTGCATACTTGTATCAAGGGGGAGCCACTGAACACGTCAGCGAAGGTGGTGTTGAGCAAGACACAGTTTCGGTACTTTAAGGACACCGAGACATGGATTACTAGAGAAGACATTAGTGATTTCCTTCGTGAAGATAAGCTATCCATAGTGTTCTTGCAAGCATTCATGAGGTTAGTTAATTTTTTATTGTTGTAGTTTGTAAGTGAAGAATAGGGTAGAGGTTTTGGTTTTAACTGATAAGATGACACTTGTTTTTTTTAACTTTTTAAAGCGCACTCAATATGGATTTGGATGGGTGTGAAGCAACTCTAACGGTTGGGTGGTTGTGTCCATACGAAATTCATTTTGACCGATGTTTGAAGAAACCACCAGAGGTGAAAGAATACCTCCATAGTGTTGTAACAGATGCGATGCAAAAGAAGTTCATTTTAGCTCCTTACCTCGAAAGGTATGCAATTCCTACCTATAACTGTGCAAGGTATGGATTTATCACGGGCAGATTTCAGTTAGGCTTGTTACTTAATGATGAGGCTATAGCACACCTATCAAAAATAAACCAAACAACACTAACTAATGTAGCTAGGGAAGTAGGGATCGAATCCTCAGGGAAGCAATTGAACTCTATTAGTTCTAAAAAGCTTAAACTGTGTAAAGGGCCTTTAAATGTTGAATTAAGACTAAAAAGTTAACTAAAACTAGAACTAAGTTGATTAAGGGAATAAATCTATGACTAAGTCTAGGACATCGGTTCACCATAGATTAACAAAAGAATTGCAAACAATTAATCAATTAGATTATCAATTTCCTTGAATTAAGGTCCACTAATTCTCTCGAATCTAGTCCCCTTCAAAACTCCTCTAATGGCTCTCGCTCACTTAGACTCGTTTTGCCTATTGTCCTTATGATCTAATTGTGGTAATCTTACCTCTCGGCATCGATTTCAACAATATCAAACTAACAATTAAACCTGGCCAGTATTTAACTGAAAGCAATAAAAGTTGACAACAGGAATTCAAGTACATTAATAACCAAACTAACAATTATGAACAAGCATTAAAATCAACCCATGGATCCCCTAGTCCTAGAAAGGGAACTACTCACGCATAATAGAAACTAAGGATCAGTGTTTTCGCCCCTATCTTCTTTGAAAAATGCTAAGTAAATTCCGCCGACTGCCCGGGCGAAATGACTTTTTCGCCTAAAATCAAGTCGGCTCGCGTCTTTTAGCTACTCCAGGCTTCATCATAGCTTCCTGATTACTTCAATTCTAACCCATGGCTTCTAGATCTAGTTGTATCATGATTGCATCGGAATCAATGCAAAAAACACCGAATCCTGCAAAAAGTCACTAACAAGCACAAACAACTCCATACAAACCAAATGTTAGCCAAAAGCTCCGAAGAGCATAGGTTGAGTCAAATAAACCACAAAAGGGGGTAAAATAACAGAATAAATACACTTAAACAAACTCCCCAAGCCAAACCTTTGCTTGTCTCAAGCAAACAACTAAACTGAACAATGACTTCACCCCCAAACTTTTAAAAAAACAATCAACTCAAGCAATCCGAGCATGTAAGTCCTATACCCAACATATCAAAATCCCTTGACCGCCATCCACCCTTAATCAAATCATAAGCCAACCATGTAAGAATAGAGTCGTGACTTAGAGTAGCTCACTCTGGTGTCACTCCCACTAAATTGAGCATAACAGTGAAGCTCACCCTTAATCCCCAATAAGATGCAAGTGCCTAAGTGTGTTTAATGCAATTTTGAGAACCCAAACCCCCATCTCACACCCTGCCGATGTTAGGGTAGTCCTCAACATCCTATGTGGTCGACTCGAGCAAGTACAAATCCACTAGCTTGCATTGACTCACTTCACAAGACTAAAACATGTACATGCCAATCTCAAGTTTTTTTTGAGCTTGTACGTGGCTGTTGGGGTGTTTGGGATGGGGGAGTGGAATGTGGCGGTAAGGCGGGGGGGGGGGCGTGGCTTACGCCTGTCCACAAAAACAAAAGCCAACAGCAAACT
>PYUH01001146.1:363091-410556 GCA_016808085.1 Suaeda aralocaspica | reverse complement strand
GGAAAGGGAACTACTCACGCATAATAGAAACTAAAGGAACCAATTTAATCATAAGAAACTGGAACTAAAAACATGACTACGGCAATTAAACTAATTACAAGAACAAGAAAAAATCAAAAGCAAGAACAAAACAAAAAGAAGATCTAAAATTAAAATACTACTAACAATTAAAACTAAGGAAAATAATTAAACTAATAAAACAAGAGAAAAGAAAAATAAAGAAGAACCTGAAATTGCAATTGTATGAATGAATGATTGAGTTTTGACAAAAGTAAGTTCTAGAGAGAAACTGAATGAAAAATCTAAGGAGAAATAATCTCAGTCTAGTCTCTAATGTTTTGAAAAAAAGACCTAACACAAACACTATTTAATAAAAAAGTACAATGCTCGGTCAAAAGGAGTGGAAAAAACGCGGCTCCGGACAATCCGGCCGACCAATCGGGAAAAATCCGCCCGATCGGGCTCACGAGCGAATGATTTTGGCCTTGGAAGCAATCCGCCTGACTGCCGGGCGAAATCCGCCGATCGGGGCGCGATCAGTGTTTTCGCCCCTATCTTCTTGAAAAATGCTAAGTAAAATTCCGCCCGACTGCCCGGGCGAAATGACTTTTTCGCCTAAAATCAAGTCGGCTCGTCTTCTAGCTACTCCGGCTCATCATAGCTTCCTGATTACTTCAATTCTAACCCATGGCTTCTGTATCTAGTTGTAACTCATGATTGCATCGGAATCATGCAAAAAACACCGAAAAATCCTGCAAAAGTCACAACAAGCACAAACAACTCCATACAAACCAAATGTTAGCCAAATTAGCTCGAAGAGCATAGGTTGAGTCAAAATAAAAAACACAAAAGGGGGTAAAATAAAAGAAAAAATACACTTAAACAAAACTCCCCCAAGCCAAAACTTTGCTTGCTCAAGCAAACAAACTAAACTGAACAATGACTCACCCCAAACTTTTAAAAAACAATCAACTCAAGCAATTCCGAGCATGTAAGTTCTTATACCAACATACAAAATCCCTTGACCGCCATCCACACTTAAAATCAAAATCAATAAGCCAACATGTAAGAAATAGGAGTCGATGACTAGAGTAGCTCACTCGGTGTCACCACACATAAAATTGAGCATAAACAGTGAAAAGCTACCCTTAATCCCAAATAAGAATGCAAGTGCAATAAGTGTTTTAAATGCAATTTTGAGAACCCCAACCCACATCTCCACACTCATGCAAGTGTTTAAGGGTAGTCACTCAAATCCTAATGTGAAAGTCGACTCGAAATGCAAGTAAAGTAATACTCAATAGCTTTGGCAAATTGACTCACTTCACAAGAACTAAAACATGTACATGCCAATCAAAAAGTTTTTTTTGAGCTTGTAACGTGGCGGGTGAGGGGGAGGGAGGAAGAATGGGATAATGTGGCGGGGGTAAAAGAGGGCAGACGCAGGGAACAACAAAAAAAACCAACACAACCCAACACAAACCACTCACAGGAACACACACACCAAAAACACACAACACCCAAATATCACAAGCTTTCTTCTCAACTCTAAACTTTCCACAGTTCGTTTTTGTTTCTTTTTTCAACTTCATGATTTTTTTTTCCAACTTAGGCTCACGACTATTATTGGACATGTCAAAGAACAAATCATCACACATACATAACTAGGCAACAAAAAATAAAACATTTAATTCTTCATAAAGCTAGCCTAGGGCATGGTATGTGAAGCTATGTGTGAGACCTATTATCAAACTTTAACCACAACCTTTCAATTTTCAATCCTCCAAAACCTCCAACAAATGCAAACAAACAACAAAAAAACAACTCCTCAACTCCCCCAAGCCAAGCTTGGGCAATATCAAAATGATTAGAAACAAGGCCAAATAAGGTTGTAATGTGGCTAAAATGCAATGAAGGGTAAAAGCTCAAAAACAAGGATCAAGGGAAATTTGTGAATGAATGCCTAAAATCTGAAAGCTCAAGAAATGAATGCCTTTTATCATTCGCGACATGTAACATACTAAAGCCAAGCTACTAGAGTCAAATGCCAAAAATGGATCATACATGCACCAGGAACTAGCACACAAGAAAAGAAATAAGCATAGAAATAATGTATGCGGCTCAAATCCTCCGTTAACACAGTCAAGCCTCATCTACACATGGCTATAATGGCAAGATTAAAGATAGGTGTTTCAGCTAAGTCAAGTTCAAGTCCAAGTTGACAATTCCAAAAACATAACTCATGATGTGAATTTGTTTTATAAACAAACGCCATCACACAAAGAAACTTAGACTTCAAATTTGATAAAGCCGCACCACAAAATCTGAACTTCCAAGGCGAATAATTGGTAGAATTTGATTAAAGCAAAGCACCCTCAAATCCTAGAACTACCCTCACGTGACATAAAGCAAAAGCACCACTCACTCATCGAATTTCTCACAAGAAACTCTCAAATTTTGTTTTCTTTCGTTGAAAACAATAAAAGCCGGGAAACACTTTGTGTTTAATTTACTCAAATCTGAATTTTATTGATGTATTTTACATCCTATTTATAGGCTAGACATATCACATAATATTTCAGAATTCTAAAACCTATCCTAACTACCTTAGATATTATGGTTAAAACAAAACTAAGATTAGGATAACAAAGAAAAATCTTATCAAAAACGGATAAATTGCACCATATATTTTGTAATCTGTGATTTCTAGTCTAAATCTTAGATATTTTGCAAATTAAATCTAGTGGACCATATTTCCGATAAACAACCCCAGGTTGACCAAGTCAAACAACTTGAAAACCGTGTTGACAACGTTGCCCAATCTTCCAAAAAATCTGTCCAAAATCCCGCCATATAACTTGCTTTGATTCTCGTTGATTTTTGTTGGACTTGCGATTTCAAGAACTTCAAGAAACTCTTCAAGATTCAATCTTATTTCAAGAAAACTCCATTTTTGTGTTCTCATGCTTGATTCCATCAACCTTGACTCAAACATAATCAGAAAAATAACAAAACCCATATGGTAAAACCCTATCAAATGACGTGGGAAGGGAGAAAACCCATATAGCTCAACACTTCAAACTACTAACTATACTTGCTTTACATTTACGTGAAATAGCTGTGCATGTCACCATGCACACGTAAAATCCACCCTAGTCAACCCAAGAGCCTTGTGTCTCCATAAGCCACTAACTCCCCATGGTTGCTTCTTGTTTTCCACTGCAATCAAAAAACCCAAACCCTCGAAGTTTTGCTCATTGATATGCGTACATCACTCCTCTTCTTCAAAGAGTTTGTCCTAAACCTCGAGTTGATCATCAGGAACATAGGAGCTAAATCACCAATGTTGAAAGTAGCAGGACTCCATATTCTCCTGGTAATTCCAATTTATAAGCATTATCCCCCACTTTACTTATGACTTAAACGGTCCATCACAACGAGGCATCATAAGTTTATTCTTCCTTTGATTTGGGAATATTTCTCCTCAAGTGTAACCAAACCAAATCCCCTTCTTTGTAGACATGTTGTGATTTATGTTTGTTTGCTCGTGCCTTGTAAATATCATTAACCTTCTCAATTCGAGCCTTACTTCTGCATGAAGTTTTTGCATATACTCAACCTTAGTCTTGGCATCTTTGTGTACCAACTCCCTTTAGGAATACTTACAAAATCAATGGTAACTTAGGATTGACTCCATAGACACATTCGAAAGGTGAGTGCTTAGTAGCATAAGTAGGTGACCTGATTATAAGCAAAAAGACAGCATGAGCAAGCTTCAAATCCCAATCTTTGTTGTTGTTTACTAACCAAAACCACGCAAACAAAAACCCCTAGTGTTCGATTAGTGACCTCTGTTTGGCCATCTGTTGAGGGATGATAAGATGTGGCTCTAAACAAAAGTTTGCGTGCCTATTAACCTCCAAAGTGACTTCCAAAAGTAGCTCATGAACTTTGTGTTCTCTATCACTTTACAATAGTCTTTGGAACCCCATGTAACTTATGATGTCTTTAAAGTATAAATCAGCCACATTCATAGCTCATCTGTCTCTTGTGACATGGTGGTAAAAAAGAGCCATCTTGAAAATCTATCAACCACTACCATAATTGCATCTTTTCCTTGCTGTCCTTGTGTAACCCTACAATTGAAATCCATAGAAACATCCTCCCAAGGTCCCTCTGCAACTGGGCAATGGAGTATAAAAAAAAACCTTGATGAAAGGCTGCCTTTGCCTTTTGACAGAGTAGCCATTGAGCAATTATGGCTCAACATCAACAATCATCTTTGGCCAATAAAAATGTTCTTGCCAACATGGTTAAGTGTCTTTGTAATGCCAAAATGTCCAGCAAATACCTCCTCCATGAGCCTCCTTACTAGCAAACTCACGTATAGAACATTTTAGGTATGCACAATAGATTACCTTTAAACAAAAAACCCATCATGTAGCACATAGGAACTCATAGAACCCTTTGAAATAGTTGCGCCAATTATTGGTCCAAAATCACCATCTTGCTCGTAAAATTGTGTTATCAACTCTAATCCAAGCAACCTTAAAGTTCAAAACACCAAGCAACAGTATACCTTCTTGACCAAAGCAACCAGCAACAACATTAGACTTCCCCGTTTTGTACTTTTGAAGAGAAGTGAAAAGGATTGCAAAATTCAACCCATCTAGCATGTCTTGGATTCAATTTTGTTGACCATTAATGTGCTTCAAAGCTTCATGATCAGAATGTAATATGAAGTGATTAGGCCTTAAAATGTGACTCCAATGATCCAAAGCTCTCTAAATGGCTATAGAACTCTTGTCATATGTGGAATAGTTAGTTTAGCACCATTTAATTTCTCACTAAAGTAAGCAATTGGCCTTTCCCTTGGACTAGAACAGCACCAATCCCAACCCCACTTGCATCCGTCTCAACCTTCAAATGGTTTAGAGAAATCTGGTAAAGTAGTATAGGCGTGTTACAAAGCAACTTCTTAATCAATTCAAAAGCTTCTTGTGCCCCTTAGTCCACTCAAACTTAGGTTATCCTCTATATGCATTCGTTATAGGAGCAACAACAGATGAAAATTCTTCACCAAACCTCCTATAGAACGAGGCTAACCCATGAAAAGCACGTACTTCAGTCAGTTCTTTGGTGTGTTGGCCATGATTTATAGCTTCCACTTAGAGATCAGCAAGAAAACCCATCCTTGGAACACAATATACCCAAAAACGTCACATTGGTACCATATGAAATAAAACTTTTCAAGCTTAGCATAGAGCTTTGTTTCGTAAGGTCCCAAAAAACACACTCCTTAGATGGCTTTTTTGAGATGATCATTAACACTCTTGCTATACCACCAAATATCATCTAAATATACCAACTACAAACTTACCAAAATGTATGGCTTTAAAACCTCATCATCAACTCAATAAACGATAGGTGCATTAGTTAACCCAAAAGGCATGACTAACCACAATAAAAGCCCTAGCTTTGTTTTAAAACCTGTTTTCAATCATCACCTTCCTTCATTCGAATTGATTGATATCACTTTTAAATCCATCTTTGAAATAATTGAGACCATGTAATTCATCTAGCAAATCATCAATCTAGGTATAGGAAACCTATACTTGACGGTTATATTGTTAACTGCTCTGAATCGATACACATTCTCCAAGTCCCATCTTTTCTTAGGTACTATAATGTAGGACACAGCACATGGACTCATGCTTCTCTCACGTACCCCCTCTCCATTAATTCCTCAATTTGCTTTGTATTCCCTTTGTCTCTCTGGGATTACATCGATATGCAGGTGTTAGGAAATTTGGAGACCCAGGAATAAGATCAATTTGATGTTCAATTCCACGTAGGGGGTGGTAATAATTGGGTGGCAAACTCATTAGGAAAAAACACATCTGAAAACTCATTCAACATGGATGCCAAAACCCTAGGAATCTCTGGGGTTCATTGTTGTACCTCTTTGGCATCAACATATTAGGACACAGAACGTGTTTTCAACCTCCCTTTCTAACTCCTTCCACCCACCAACAAAAAACCTTTGAGAATTACCATGCTTGTTTTTAGGTTTAGAAATCATCAGGGTTTTAAGGCCATATGATTTTCATTAGGGTTCTTGCGCACAATATAGCATTTGTTCTTCCATTTAAACTTCACAAAACGGGTCAAATTGCCAAAGGTCTACCCAATAATATGTGACAAAGCACCATAGGACAAACATCACAAAAGTACTTGATCCTCAAAATTTTACCAAATTTTAAACAGCAATCAAGGCTTGCTTGTTTACCTTACATAGCTTGTGTTGCTAGCCAATGTAGCTTGTATGGTTGAGGATGGTTCTTGTAGGAAAATTGCCGAGCTTTCCACCCAACAAAACTAGATACTACATTGTGCAACTTCCAGTATCTATGTCAACATCACAAAAGCTTGCCGTTACATTACATCTTGTGAGAAAAATTTTATCTCTTTTGACTCTCCAAAGGTTGTGCAACTTTGAGTTGTAATACCCTACGTAACCCCAAGGATTGGCCTTGTGTTTCTGGTTGGACTTCCTCCGTTTCTTCCTTCCATATTTTTCATAATTGGCATACTCTTCCTCTCCCTCATCCCCATAACATTTCTCCCTCTTCTTCAAGGCTTCCCCATCTACCCAATTTCGAGTGTTTTGTGACCCTAGCATGAGGACAATCTCTTTGAATGTGACCTTGCCCTTCTTTCACACTTGAAAAACAAATATGCGTGAATTCATATTGGGGGCTTGAAGATGAACTCTTATTCCTTGATGAAGGGTGGGTTTAGTAACCTTATCAAAGTTTGGTTTTTGAGGGGGAAAGTATCACGCTTTTCTTTAGGATCATAGTGTTTGAGAGTTGTCTTTGGTTTGCGTGCAACTTGCTTCTCAACCCTTGGACCTGCCTCTACAAACTTCATCAAAGGTACTAAATGAGTTGTAATTCGACTTTCTCATTATATTTCATTCTAGGCCAGCCACAAAACGAGCCACTTTGTGGTCCTCCTTCTCTTCAAAATCCCAATCATGATCAATTTTTCCAACTCACAATGTATTCATCAACCGTTTTTTTTTTTATATCTTGTTTTAATGTAGTCATCTGATTGAAATTTGTTTTGACTCGAATCTTGAGGAACAAACCGTTTCCTCACTCCATTTTTTAATTTAGACACTGAAAGATATTTTTTGATCTACCTCTTTCCTTCTCTTTCTTTGTTAAACCCTCAAGCCATAAAACTTGCATAGGAAGTGAGTTTTAATTCCGCCAATTTATAGGACTTTGAATCATCATATTCTTTGTAACGAAAAAAATCCTCCTCAACCCCCCGAATCCAATCTGAAATTTTTTTCAGGATCCATACCTCCAATAAACTCAGGAATTCGATTGTTTGGTTTAAGATTTCGATCATCATTCCTTCATTCTTTCCCTTAGGTTTGTGCCTTGATCTTGGTTCCTCATCGTACAATAGAAACTTGATGAGTATCCCTTTTTTTTTTTGGTTTACGTACACTCTCACACTTTCTTGCTCACACTTTCACTGGATTGATTGAGGCCCTCCTCTTGTTTAGATTTAGTAGGGAGTTTTTTTGGTAGAAGCCATGATTGTTGGACTTCATTAAACGAGCCTTTAACTAGTCAATATTCCCCTTGCATACGTAGGCTCTTTGCTTGAGCAAGCTCAAAACTTTCGTAAATCTTGGGATTTTTCATCTCAACCTTCTTGAGCCATGATAATTGATATTGAACACTGAGATTGAACGAACCTCTAACAGAGAGCACCAAAGTTGATGTGATTTTGTTAACAAACAAACGCCACTCCACAAAAGAAACTTAGACTTCAAATGATAAAGCCACCGCACCCAAATCTGAACTTCTAAAGGCGGAATTTAATTGGTTTATTGAATTGATATAAAAGCAAATCACCCTCAAATCCTAAGAAACTACCCTCACGTGAGAAAAAGCAAAAAAAGACAACACTCACTCCAATCGAATTTCTCACAAGAAACTCTCAAAATTTTGTTTTCTTCGTGACATCGTGAAACAATAAAAAGCCGGAAACACTTTGCTGTTTATATTACTCAAATCTGAATTTTATTTGATGTCATTTACAATCCTATTTATAGGCTAGAATATATCACATAATATTTCAGAATTCTAAACATAATCCTAACTACCTTGATATATGGTAAAACAAACTAAAGATTAGGCGTAAAGATAGACAAGAAATCTTTTCTCAAAAAACGATACATATTTTGCACCATATAATTTTGTAAATCTGATTTCTAGTCTTAAATCTTTAGAATATTTGGCAAATTGAATCTAGTGACCATATTTCGAATAACAAACCAAAGCGTTGACCAAGTCAAACAACTTGGAAAACCGTTGTTGACAAAACGTTGCCCAATCTTCCAAAAATCTGTCCAAAATCCCGCCAATTATAACTGCTTTGATTCTCGTTGATTTTGTTGGACTTGGGATTTTCAAGAACTTCAAGAAACTCTTCAAAGATTCAAATCTTTTATTTCAGAAGAAACCTCCATTTTTGTGTTTCTTCTGCTTGATTCCATCAACCCTTGCCTCATAAACTAATCAAGAAAAATAACAACACACATTTGGTAAAAACACTATCAAATTGACGTGGGAAGAAAAACCCATATAGCTCAACACTTCTAAACATTAAACTATACTTGCTTACATTTACGTGAATAACGTCTTGTGCATGTCACCATGCACACACGTATAAAATCCACCTAGTCAACCCAAGAAGCCTGTGTGTCTCCATAAGCCACTAACTCCCCCAGGTTGCTTCTGTGTTTTCCACCTGCCATCAAAAACCAAACCCTCGAAGTGTTTGCGTTCATTGATATGCGTATCCACTCATCACATGCCCAAATCGATCAAAAACATTTTAAATAAAATGCGGGGCACAGGGAAGTCATTCATCAATATCAGTACTTCTTAAATCAACAAATAACTCAATTCATTCAAAACCATTCAATCTATAAAACAATAAAAAACTAAACTAGGAAAGCAAAAACTAAACTAGGAAGCAGTAAGAGACATATTTTTGGGTCATATGTAACTCCTACTTCTAGCAAGCAGTACAAAAACATAGACTATCCTAAGAAAGCATTAAATCTATACTAAAAAGCAATATAAAACTATATTGATAAAGCAATATAAATGCATGAACCCTCCCCCAAGCGGACTTCAGCAATGTCCTCAATGCTGGAAAGGAGTAAAGTTAAGAGAGAGAGAGAGAGGATGTGTGGATGGGGTTAGAGGGTCATGTTGAGGTGGAATATGGATTGTAAATGGGTTAGAGGATGAAGTGGTGAAGTTGCGCAAGGATAAGAAAGGGCCGTGGTGCGTGGTAGATGATATTGCGTTGTGTAGCATACATGGGATTAAAAATTTGGCCACCTCTCACTATTTCGACCAATCTCACAAGTAAAATTGTGTATCAGCACAATTCTGGTGTTCATTGGAAAGTAAACTCAAAGAGCTTTCCAACGGTAGGTCATACCCCCGTGGAACGTCCTAGCAGAAAAGTTATGGTCATTTGAAAAAAATGATCCTGTGAACCTATCGCGGACAAAGTCTATGTTCGCACCGATCGGGCAGTCGATTTCGCCTCGACTGAGATGCATTTTTCGCCCGACGAGCCGATGCATTTGCTGCCCGAACTCGGGAAAAAAAAATTATTAGAATTTTTTTCTGAATCTTTTCCTCAAAAACGCCATTAGCGCCCGATTCGGGCGGATTTCGCCCGGCTTCTCGGGCGAAATTTTTTCCTTTATAATTCAATGCCTTTCCTCAATCGTCCCGTGCGCCCGACCGGGCGAAGCCCAGCGGTTTGCGGTAGCACGGGTGCTTCAATTCTCTGCAAATTTTTCACCTTAGCAACGTTTTGAGATCTGTACTCATAAATCGGACTGCACCAAAATCATTAGTACCCTCCCTCTCACTCACCCAAAATAGATAAAAACTTGGTTGAGGTATGTGAAATGACTTACTATACGGAGACAAAAATAAAGTGAAAAGAAAACTAGACTACTTATGGGTTGCCTCCCCCGCAAAGCGCTCTTTTTAAGGTCATTCAGCTTGACGTGTTACCTACTTTAAGGAGGGTACAAGAGGGAACGTGAACCCCATGTAGTTAAAAATTCAAGATGCTTGGGGTTTTCCGTTCGCTATCATTGTCTCATGATCCTTACATGGATTCTCGCATTTATCTTATTCAACCTTAAAAAATGTTGAAGGATGACTCCGAGGGCTTTCCGACATTTCTTACGGACGTGTTTTCCTTTTCTTTGGCAATCTCTGACCACTTGTTATCATCACATCTCCGTCACCTACTAAAAGATCAACCACCAAAGGAGCCTCCAAAAAGATCCTTATTAGGGGATCGAGGCAGTCATTTAAGAACAATTTCATTAAGAGTATAAAATTGGCATGACATGATTGTTTATCATTTGGACGTTTTCAAAGCATCATTAAGGTTGAAATTAACCTTATCATCCCCTACTAAAGAGTTAGACTCCCATTTTTCACGTTAATAACAGCACCCTGCATTGTGTGTAAGCAAGTTCTACCAAGTCATAATTGGGATATGGAGCATCCTCATCCATATCTAGACAAACAAAATCAACAGGAACAAAAAATTCCGACTCTCACCGGGACACATCCTCTAAAATACTTTAGGGGTTTATTTTCACTCTCTATTGCCATCTGCAAAGAGGTGAGTGTTAGTAACCTTTAAAGCACCCATAATCAAGTTTTTTACAAATAGATAAAAAGCATAACACTAACAATGGCTCTAAATCAACATAATTGCTTTGCCAAAACAATGGACCGTGGCCAATATTACAAGGAATATAGAAAAAACTTCCCGGGTCCTTTTAGTTTCGGTGGTTGACTTTGTTTTGCATATGCACTGCACTCCTCCGTAAGTGCTACGGTCTCCACACCACATTCAACTACACGTGTCATGCTTTTAAAAATATCTTTCAAAAAATTTAGTATAAGTAGGAATTTGAGTGAATCAAATCAGTAAATGGAACAGTAACCTGCAAATTCTTCACAATATCTAAAAATTTACTGAAATGATTATCATCTTACTCCTGGTTACCCTGTTACGGAAAGGGTTAACCTAACCTGTGACCTCGGATCGTATCAACGATGTGTCATCTACCTTCTTTTTAAGTGCTTCGGGCCTCCTTGCTGGAGCTGTCTCCAAATATTCAATCACCACCATCACTGGGTCTTTTTTTTCAAGTCCCACTGCAACATCGAAATTAAACATACATCAGTAGGCAATTTCGGGCCCCACTCCTCAAAGTGATGGCATTGACATGGTCCCCTCGGGGGATTCTGTGATGCCTGTGATACTGGAGGTGTAGGGTTGTGATGGAAGGGTGTGCCTGGTTGCCTTTGTGCAGCTGATGTGTGCAATCGAAGCATCTGAGTTTCTCCAGGGCTTGTTGTGAGCCTGCATTTGCCTCCATATTTTTCTTTGCATTTGCAAACATTCATATTTTTCAGCTCTGAGATTTCTCCCCACTAGGTTGATTACTGGCAATGGTGGTGCTGATAGTGGTGGCCTGCTGAAAAACCCTGGTGGGGTTGTTGGGTGGTACATATCTCTGCATCTGCTGGGGTGGCTGGTGAGGTGGGCATTAGCTTGCTGAGGATTCTGGACATTGCTGTTGTTCTTGTAGGAAAATTTGGGTGATCCTTCCAGCCCGGATTATATGTATTGGAAAAAAATGGATTGTTCTTTGTAGGCTTTTGAAGGCCCCTACACATCACTTGTGCTCTACTGAAACTGGTACAGACTGGGAACTATGACCAATGAACCCACAGGATACACAAGGAAAGGATCAGTAACATCCCGAAAGTGCAGCTATAGGGTGATGGGGAGGAGCTTTGTTCGGTATGTTATGTTGTATTAGTACCAATCTTATCAAGCTTGACTTATAGCATTGATCTGTGCAGCTAGACTCTCATACTTATCATTAACTACAGGTTTTCCACCCTTCTTGGAATGCCCTCTAAGGTTACCAAACTGTGAAATATGAGAGTGGCAAAGTTCATCAATCCGCCTCATAGCAGCATTAACCTCTCCTGGTTCATAAATCGACCTATTAGCAGCAGAATCTAACAAAGATTACTCTCATTACCCAACCCAATGTTAGAAATGACTGAACTAGAAAAAACCATTTCTCAAGCCCATGATGAGGGACACATTCCTCAAACATCTCGCTTAAACCGTTCCACAAGCATCATATAGTGACTCATCTGTCTCCTGATTTGAAGTTAGTTAATTTGGTCTTCAATAAAGCAAGTTCTTGTGGGTGGGTAGTACTTCTCTGAAAAGCAAGAGCTAAATCCTCCCAAACAATAATGGTGCCATATTAAGATCATTCAAACCGGGTTGTCTAGCCTTGTCTTTCAATGAAAATGGGAGAACATTCGCCTCCTAATGTAGTCCTTAAGAACACGTTCATTTGTTTGATAGTTATCACTAATATTGAAGAAAATTCTGTAAAGTGTAAATTCGGGTCTCCTTCAATTGTCCTGAAAACTGATTTCGTCAACCATATTCACAAGAGTGGCAGGGTTTCAGTTCAAAAGTTAGCAGCATCGGTATCAGGACACTGGAATAAACCTCCAGCCTAGAACTCCGTACTAGGCAAGGAATAGTCTCTCAATGAACGGCGCCGAGGGGGTGGGGTGGTGGAGGTGGTGGGTCCCTACCCTGTCCTTCTCCTTCGGCAAACCATTTCGACCCTTCTAAATACCCTTCAAAAAGGTGTTGTTTTAAAAAGGAACTGAAAAAAATGAGAAATAAGTCAGAAGGAAAACAGTTCCTCCACCAGATCGGGGAAGAAAAATTCGGCGTGCTCTAATACGGCTCAACCGCTTCAAAAAAAATACTCGCTCGGGCTCAGGGAAAATGAACAGTTATCAGGCTCGTTGGTCGTTTTGCATCTAACCTATGAAACCTGCCACACAATAAGAACTCCGAGCAAAAAATAAGAAACGGCCCCCAAAGAAGTGAATAGTTTCTTTTTAGACTAAGAAAAAATAAAAAGAAAACGTTATAAAAACCGACTAACAGAATTTAACAAAATTGCCTTCCCCGGCAACTGCTGCCAAAATTTGATGAGGCTATCGCACACCTATCAAAATAAAAACCAAACAACACTAACTAATGTAGCTAGGAAAAAGTAGGATCGACCTCACTGAAGCAATTGAACTCTATTAGTTCTAAAAAGCTTAAAACTGTGTAAAGGGCCTTTAAATGTTGAATTAAGACTAAAAAGTTAACTAAAACTAGAACTAAGTTGATTAAGGGAAATAAATCTATGACTAAGTCTAGGACATCGCGTTCACCATAGATTAACAAAAGAATGTAAACAATTAATCAATTAGATTATTATCAATTTCCTTAGAATTAAGGTCCACTAATTCTCTCGAATCTAGTCCCCTTAAAACTCCCTAATGGCTCTCGCTCACTTAGACTCGTTTTGCCTATTGTCCTTATGATCTAATTGTGGTAATCTTAACTTCGGCATCGATTTCAACAATATCAAACTAACAATTAAACCTGGGCAGTATTTAACTGAAAGCAAAAAGTTGACACAGGAATTCAAGTACATTAATAACCAAACTAACAATTATGAACAAGCATTAAAATCAACCATGGATCCCCTAGTCCTAGAAAGGAACTACTCACGCATAAAGGAAACTAAAGGAACCAATTAATCATAAGAACTGGAACTAAAAACATGACTACGGCAATTAAACTAATTAACAAGAAACAAGAATAAATCAAAAGCAAGAACTAAAACAAAAAAAGATCTAAAATTAAAATACTATAACAATTAAAACTAAGGAAAATAATTAAAATAATAAAAACAAGAGAAGAAAATAAAGAAGAACCTGAAATTGCAATTGTTTGATGAATGATTGAGTTTTGACAAAGTAAGTTCTAGAGAGAAACTGAATGAAAAATCCTAAGGAGAGAAATTAATCTCTAGTCTAGTCTCTAATGTGTTTTGAAAAGACTACACACACACCTATTTATATAAAAAAAGTACAATGCTCGGGTCAAAAGGAGTGAAAAAAACGGGCTCCGGACAATCCGCCCGACCAATCGGGAAAAATCCGCCCGATCGGGCTCACGAAGCGAATGATTTTGGCCTGGAAGCAATCCGCCCGAAGTGCCCCGGGCAAAATCGCGCCCGATCGGGCGCGATCATGTGTTTTTCGCCCCTATCTTCTTGAAAAATGCTAAAGTTAAAATTCCGCCCGACTGCTCTCGGGCGAAATGACTTTTTTCGCCTAAATCAAGTCGGCTGTCTTCTAGCTCCACTCCAGGCTTCATCATTTCCTGTTCTGATTACTTCAATTCTAACCCATGGCTTCTAGTATTAGTATCTATGTACTCATATGATTGCATCGGAATCAATGAAACAAAAAAACACCGAAATCCTGCAAAAAAGTCACTAACAAGCACAAACAACTCCATACAAACCAAATGTTAGCCCAAATAGCTCCAAGAAGAGCATAGGTTAGAGTCAAAAAAATAAACCACAAAAGGGGGAGGGGGGGTAAAATAAAAAGAATAAAATACCACGTATCAATAACTTCCAATTTCAAATTATGTTGTAAGTGAAAAAACATTGGGTGTTGTTACTTCATATTCCCTTCAACTCAACCAGTCTACAATCTTTGTGACTCATGTACGTAACCGAACCACCAACAAAGTATCACGTCCTTGACTTGGGTTGAAATTAGGTAAGTTTTTTAAAAATGATTAGTTTTTGTGGATCCAAGTGTAGTTTAATTCATATAAGTTACTCATCTTGACCTCAGTTTCTCTTTTAAAGTTGATATACAATAATAAACCAAAGTTACAAAAAAGGAGAGTAAGTACTTTCCACTATTTGGACTTTGTTTTAAGTGGGTGTTTGTGTAGTGTCTTAAGGAAATATCCGGTGCAAACCCCAAATGATTCGAATGCCTAAGTTTTTGGTGGCATTGTAAGAGGTTAATTTGCATAAACTTAAACTAGCTAAACTATTTTTTTTTTTTTTTTGCGTTTGTATCTTGTTCATCTTTTTAACCCTTTGCTCTCTTTCTTGTTAACTTACATATCTGTATTTCTAGTGTGCCCAAACACACAAAACGGTGTTTCCCAGTAGATGTGCTTCTAAACGTGATGCAAACATGCTTAGACACGTAATCAAAGTTTGCAAGGAATCAGATGATTTTGCATGTAAATGATTTAATTCTAATTTACTTATATGAATTGGGTTGTTTCAGGCTAGGATGTTTGCGGTGCTCTGCTTTTGTTGGTGATTGTTGATTGGTTTGGGGGGGGGGAACTAGCTAACCCTGACGAGGGATTTGATTAGCTGGGGGGGGGGTTCGTTTAAGAGGGTGGTGTAGTCCTTCTATGGGGTGGAGCTGTTTCCCCCCCGACTGGTGTGGCGGGGTATTCATTCTCAGTTTGTGTGGTCTTCTCACCGTTCTCTCAGTGTTGTTGGTTGTACCTTTGGGGTGCTTACCATCGCGCCCCCTCTGGGGGGGCACGGTGGGTGCGGGGTGCGGGGGGGGGGGGGGGGGGGCTGGTACTGCCCTCTGACCGGGTCTGTGTCTGTTCCCTGTGGGGGGAGGGGGGGGGGGGGGGGGGGGGGGGGGGGGGTGGGGGGGGCCGGGCTCCGGGGGGGCGGGGGGAGGGGGGGGGGGTGGGGTGGGGGGTATGGTTGGTGGCTCCCTCCCGGGGGTAACTGGCGACGCGGTGTTGGATTTCGGGGTGGGGTTCTTGCTTTGTCTCGTCTCCTTTGTTTCCATCCGCCTTTCTTCTCAGGTCACGCTTTGTGTTGTTTGGGGCTCTCTTCCTAGTGGGGTCCTTCTTCCTGTTTTTTTCGGGGACATTCCGTTTGCCTTGATGGGCTCCCCTCTCCCTTTCCCCCCTCTTTCGGGATTTGTGTTCTACGGGCTTGGGGGGGGTTCTCTCCGCGGCCTCGGGGGGGGGGGGGCTCCCCTCACTCCTCCGCTAACGCGGGTGTGGTGGTTTATTCTTACCGCTTCCCTTGTATGGGGGGGGGGGTGGTGGGGGGGGGGGGCGGGGGATCGCGGGGGGGGGGGGGGGGGGTCGGGGGGGGGGTGGGGGGGGGGGTGGGGGGGGGGTGGGGGGGCGCGGGGGGGGGGCCGTGGGGGGGGGGGGGGGGGGGGCCGTAGGGGTTCGGTTTCCGTCTAGGGTGGCCGGGTTGGGGGGGGGCGGCGGGGGGGGGGGGGGGTGGGGGGGGGGGGGGGGGTGGGACCCGCTCCTTCTCTCAGGGGTGGTGTGCCCGCTGCTTCCCTCTCCTAGTTTTTCCGCGAACTTCTTGTCTTCTTTCATCTTCTGGCGTTTTGGTGTTTTCCCAGCTCTTCCACGTGCTTGCTCGAGTGTGTGTTCCTTTTGTACTCGATGTTGTCTTCTTTTTTTTTTTTTTTTTTTTTTTTTTTTTTTTTTTGGTTGTTTTTTTTTGTTTTTTTTTTTGTTTTTTTTTTTGTTTTTTTTGTTTTTTTTTGTTTAACTATGCTGAAACAAACTAAAAATGGTAATATTTAGCTGCGTGTTAGGTTATATAAATGAGTATTTTATTTCTAATCATTTATAGACAATAGGCCATCAACTTATAACTTAGTGTTAAATTTGTATTATTACTATTGGGGGAATGCATGATGGACTTGATTAAACTACTCTTCTTTCATCAAACAGTAACAAAAGTATACCACAAAGTTACCTTCTTTCTTAGTCAATCTGTTTTCTAACCTTGGGCCAATTATCTAACTTAACGAAAAAGAAGAAAGGAAAAAATAAAAACAAGAAGACTCTTCAATTTCCTTGAGTTTGTGGGGGATAACTTGTTTGTGGTTGCAATGTTGGCATTCTTGCTGCTGTTGTTTTGGGGGATGTGCGGGGGATGACTGGTTTGGTTTGGCTGTTGAAGCAGTTGTAGGTTGGTGCAGATGATGTAGTTCTTTATGTAGCTTTAATTTAGTTGGTCAGTAGGATTTGTTATTGGTTGTAAGGCTGCCTGGTGTGAGGGGGGTTGTAGTTTTTTGGTCGTTGCAGCCTAAGCTTGATTTTTGGTTTGGGGCATGTGGTGTTGTTCTGTTGTAGGCAAAGCCTGATGTTGACGGTTTTGGTTTGTTTGCAGCAACCTGAGGTGTTTTGGTTTTTATAGTTGTGTTTGAGGTTGTCTTGGTTGTGGCTGTTGTGCTATGTGGTAATGTTGGTTGGTTTTGGTTTTGTTTGTCATTTTGGTGTTTGGTTGTTTGGGTCTTGGCTTTTTGAGGTTTCTACAGTTAGCTGCCAAGGTTGCATGGATATGCTTCCGGCATTTTCAGCCACTACAATGAAGGGTTCAGTGGCCTGCAGTTTGCAATTTGAAAAGCAGTTGAAGAATATTTTGGGTTTCTGTTTTTTGTTGGGTGCAGCATGGCTGCAAGGTTTTGTAGCTCTTCTGTGCCTGGTTTTTGAGGGCTGTTTTCTTGGGGTGAAAATGTCTTGGTTTTGGGGATGTTGTTTTTGATGGCTTCAGTATAGTTTTGCAGTTCGCTAGCTATCCTGTCTTGCCTGTTTTATGAGACTGCCTGCTTCGGTTTCGGGGCTGATAATTTTGTGCGTTTTTGCTTTGGTTGTTTTGTTTGGGAGCTAATGTTATCTGTTGTTCTTCTATCTTCTGTTTTACTGTTTTCTTCTGTATTCGTGTTCTTATTGATGTTCTTCTCTGATGTTCTTCTGTTGTTTGTTGTTCTGTTGTCTACTTTGTTGTTGTTTGTCTGTTGTTCTACTGTTGTTGTTGGTCTGTTGTCTGTTGTTATGTTGTTGCTGGCTGCTGTTGCTGGGTGATGTTTCTGGTTTGATTGTTGTTGTATTGGCGACTCATTGTCTATTGTCGATGTTATCGTTTCAGTTGCTGTTGTTATGTGCTATCTGTGTTCTGATGTGTGCCCGCTGTTTGCTATTTTTGTTTGTTTTTATTTCTGTAGTTGGTTATTTGTGTGATGATGTTGGCTTTGTTATGGTGGTGGAAGGGTGGAGAGGTTGGAAAGGTGGAACATGGAAAGGCTCTCGCAAAGGCCTTAGTTCTTAGTTTTGCTTCTGAGTCCAAGTGGTCATGTTCCATGCAGGGACATTGAAAACCTGAAGTCATTTGTGTGGTTGGTGTTAATTTAATAAAATAGTTTTGTTTAAAAAACAAGTGTGATTTAGTTAGGGAGTTATTAATTTATAAGAGCCCTAAAGGGAGTCAGGCAATGCTGCTCTTATAGTGCGATCTTGAAGAATTGTGTGTTTTTTTGGTTTGTTGTTGTGTTATGCCATTGTGTCCACCTTGATTGGACCTTGTGTTGTTTTTAGTGTTGTTTGTTTGGAAAACATAATTAGTCTGATCCACCATTACGTGCTGTGTATATGTGTGTTTGAGGTTGTGAGCTTCTGGCAACCGAACAAAGGTCCTTTCACAGTTCGTGAAATTGCTGAAGTCTGACAAAGAAGTTAGGCTTCATTCATTGGCAATTATAGTGTTCCTAGAAAGTAACAAACAACCAACTTTATAAAATTACGCATGTTAATGGCATTACATGTATATTATAATTTAAATGTGGAGGATATGTATATCTCCTACGAACTCGAATTATGGTAATGAAGGTTATTATTTTGGGATTACCCTCACTTAGCTTGCTTATCAAAATAAAATGTGTATTATAATTGTTCGTTGTTGATTATGTAAAATATGTTTTTTACTCCTAATAAGGGGTCAATATTAATATACTTATTATTTATTAATTACAATATAAAAATATATAATAGTAATATTTTCATTTATTAAGTAAGAATACAAAAATCAAAAAAAAATACTTATAATTTAAAGCACCTCTATTAATCCGGTCTTTGAAAGGAAAACCGGAGCAAAAAAAACCCAAAACATATTTAATAATTTGGTTTTTTATGGGCTCGGTTGTTTGGTAAAAACCGGTGGGGAAGCAATAAATCTTATTTGGAACCAAAAATTCGTTGTATGCTCCGGGTTGTTTGGGAAAAAAACACGGAGCAAATAAGGTCATATTTTAAGAGGCCCCCAAAAATTAGTTTTATGCCTCCGGTTGTTTAGAAAAAACCGGAGAAAAAAAAAAAGTCCATATTTATTTTGGAGCCAATTTGTTTTTCTTTAGGAGGGAAAAAATGGATTTTTTTGGTCTGGCTTGTTGTAAAATAACGGGGATTGAGGCAAAAAAAAAAACAAATGGACTAATTTACTCCGGTTAGGAACCGAGGCATAGGTCAACGATTGTTATTGCTTCTCTACGGCACTTACTCCGCCTATACGGAGCATTAAGCTAGGGGTTGGTTTTAGCGGAAGGGCAAATGGCAAAGATTTCCATAAGTGGAAAATTTGTTGCATCTTCCAGCCATTAAAATTTTCATTTATTCACATAATAAATTAAAGCATGTAGTTTATTTAATAAATATTATTTAGTACATGTGGTTATTGTAGTACATGTAGTAATACTAAAGTTATTATATAGTTGTTTTTTTATAGGACAGAATAAAAGAAAAAAAAAAAAAAAAAAAAATTATGGATTCTTATGGATTAAAAATAGAAATTAACAATCATTTTTATAACAATACAAACCTTAAAGTGCCGAAAAAAAAAGAAAAAAAAAAAAAAAAAAAAATAAAAAAAAAAAAAATGCAATTATAAATATAGAACAAAAGGAGTATATTGTCTTAAAAAACAATTAAATCAAAAATTATAAGAACATGTCCCATTATATAGGAAAAAAAATTGATTTAAAACTCCCACCGTTCACAAAAAATTTGAAAAATCAAAATAACAGTCCCGCTTTTATATTCGTAAACACTCCCACCTTTACACCTTATTTTCATCTAATGGTCCTTACAGGTAAGGAAGGGAGGGAGTAGCAGGGGACACGAGTGGCACGGGGGCAGGATCTGATTGGGGGAGGGGGTACTGGAGGAAAAAAAAAAAAAAAAAAAAAAAAAGAAAAAAAAAAAAAAAAAAAAAAAAAAAAAAAAAAACAAAAAACAAAAAAAAAAAACCGTCGAGCGAAAGAGGGGAGAGTGGGGACGCCAGCAGGGGGGGTAGAGAGAAAAAAAAACCAGAAAATGGGTGGGCCTTCAGCTCGAATTCACCATCCACCTCAAGTTTTCACTGCTACTATCACCATTTCCAAAAAAAAATAAGACTAACCCCTTACCACCTCAAATAATACCGAACCACACGAACCCCGATCGCAAAAAAAAAAAAAAAAAATAAACCACCAACCACCCTGTGAATAATCCTATTCCCACCATCATCCACGATCCAAAAAGCTAAAACTACCACCACTGAAACTTTTTATCATAAATTATCACCAGTGAAATTATTAGAATATTAGTCAATGGAAGGCTTAGCAATCCCCTACAAATATAACACAAGATAAGTCAAATTTTTAGCAATGTGTGTGTTGGAAATTGGTGGGTTTTATTATTGATTTTTATTTATTTATTGTTGTGCTCGAGTTATGGGAATGTTGAGGGTGCCAAAAATTTGTTTCAAATTCAAGGGTTTTTTTTTTTTTTCTGCTTTTTTTGAAATTTCGAGTTTTTTTTGGGGTTTTTATTAATTGGCTCAAGTTTTCAGAAAGTTTTTGAGGTTTTTATGTGTTGAAACCTTTTTTGTTCGAATTTGGGGTTTTCACAAGTTTTTTAGTTTTTTATGTTCATTATTCAAAGGGTTTGATTTGTCAATTTAAATAGGTGTTTCTAATTGGGGGGATGCAAGGTTTGTAATAAATTAGTGGTGGTGTTGGAGGTTAGTGGGGTGGATGCCGACTCGTTTTTGTGGGGTTGGGAACTCAAAATTTGGGCTGTTCTATGGTGTTGGGTGGGTGTTTTTTTTTTTTAGCGTGGGTGGTTGGGTTCGAATGGGTGTCAGTTGGTTGTGATACTATGTTTGTGAATTTGTTAAAAACAAAACGGCCAACTCACAGCAAATGTAATCTAGTTCCACTCTATTATAAGAAACCACAAAGAGTTTTAACTAGGGATGTTTTAGAACCCAATTATGTGTTGATTAGATGACAAAGGCAACCCCCTAAAACTCACTCCTATCCTCATGTGATATAAAAGGCAATAGACCATTCACCAATAGGAATATATTTGTTTTTGAACGAAAAACAATTAAAGAAAAAAAAAGCAGTACCAAACTTTAAATGTTGATTTTTATTAACTTCAAACATTTATGTTGTTATAAAGAAAATCTCACAAGGGCTATTATAAATAGCCTTAAGACTAAATCCTAACAACCTCATAGGACTCAAAAACAAAAAAAGACCGACGCACCCAAAACAAACAAAAGGCTAAAATTCGTTTCCCTAGTGACTCCCACATTGACTCACAACGATAAGATGGCCACATCATACTGCATTCTTTGACCTTATCTTGCTAACAAGATTCTAAACAAACTTTATATTAATCAAGAAAATATCCCTAACAACTCTAAAATAATAAAATAAACTAATAACAAAGATAATCAGTAAAAATCTGTCTAAAAAAGACACGTCCCCCAAAAACAAATCCTAACTGTACTTGGAACTCCACATTATAAGAAACCTAACTAAAAAAATCGATTTTTTTCAAGTTTGAAATCCGAGGGCAGCAAAACAAAAAAAAAAAAAAATGAATAAATTATTAAATTATATTAATATTATTAAACATTATTTTCGTTATTTTTTTTGGAATTTTGGAATTTTTTTCCCCGGATTGAAAGAAGTAGTTTCAAGAAGCTTTCCAACGGCATATTCAGGACGGCCTTCTAACTCATAGGCCAAACTTGTCCATATGAAAAAAAATCTGCAAAAAGTCAGGCATATTACACTGCTCCGAAACTGATGAAAGGAAAATTTTTCCTTTTAGAAGCTCCAAGAAACGGTCCTAGATTGAAATTCTTTAATCAAGAAACTTTCCAAGAATGTAAATCCTTTCATCATTGTAGAAGAAGTATAAACTAAAAAACACAAAATCACAAAGGATTTAAAAAACAATTAAAAGCCTGAAATAAGAAAAAAACCCTAGCAAGTTGTAAAATGGGAAAAAAAAAAAAAAAAAAAAAAAAAAAACATATAGGTAAACCACCAATCACCCGGTTGTAATGTCATCTTGTATTTCAAATCATACTAGTGGGTGGTTTTTTTGGGTGGTGTCGGTGGTCTTTTATGGGTGGAAGTGTGAGGAGCTGGTTGGTTGTGGTGACACTTTGGCGATGTTTTGCGGTAAGTATATGGTTTGTAGGGAATTTTGTATGTAGGGAGGAAGACAAGATAAGAAAGAAAAGATGAGAGAAAAAAAAATTGTAATTTAAAATTGATTTATGGATATTGATAATGATAAAAAATTATTAAATTTTTAAATCAATTTAATTAATTTAAAAAACTGGAAAAAACAAAACAATGAAATAAGGAATGACCTGAGTTCAAGTTACCCTGGTCATAATTAAAAAAAGGATCAAACTAAAAAAAATACACGTAAAATGTGGGACTGTTTGTAAGATAAAAATAACAGTTGGGATTGTTATATTTTCAAATGGTGAAATGTGGGATTATTAGAATCAATTTTCAATTATATAAAGTTATCATATATAAAAATATAGTAAACATAATAAAATTATAATATTATTAAAAAAATAACATTCAGAGTGATATTTATAAAACAATGAAATTATATCCATATATATGAAAATATTATTATAAAATAATAAAATATTGTTGTAGCAATTTATTGATAACAAAAATATCTAGTAATTAATATTAAAACAAATTCCTTTTATAGATCATAACATGGAGTAATATCCAATAAGAAGTATTTTAAACAAACAATTAATTATTATAATAAACAACAGGTAATACCTTATAAAAACATTGTATTGGCAAACATATTGTTAAAAAAATCAAGATAATTTAAGAAAAACAATATTAGAAACAAAATATGTTTCTTATAAAAATATGTAAATAATTACACAATTTTTTAAATCAATTTACCTTAGTGAATAAATTTCAACCTCTAGGGTTTTAAAACCATCCAATTTTAAAAAAAAAATGAAGGATTTAAAACTTCATATCATTTCTCAATCATTTTTCTTGGATAATTTGTATCATTTTATATTCATGACAAATGTTTGGACAAAATATCAATGTAATACGCAAGTTGACAATAAAAATTGTTTAGGTTAGCAAGGGAGAGAAAATAAAAAAAAAACGTTTGTTGTTTGTTTCATAAAGGCAAATTAAAAGAAAGAACAAAACTAGAAGGGAGAGAACGGTAGGGGGAAATAAGAGTTTGGAAGGTTTTAATGGAGGAATAATTAAAGATTGAAAAAATGTAAAGTTCGTTATGGGTAAGGATTAGATAAGTAGTATTTTCTTTCATTAAAGATCAATATCTTTCAAGATTAAAAACGATGTTAGAAAAACATGTTGTTTTAATAAAACGTGCCATAAAAAAGAAAACAATAGAGATAATCTGGTTAAAATATCATATTTATTTTCATTAAAATATCTGATTTTAAGTATATAAAATTTACTAAAATCTGCTTTGTAAAATACATAATATTTTAAAAATACATTGAATGTTTTTATTCTGTGTTTAAACCGCGGCATCATTTTTCTAAGTGTGAGACAAAGAGCCCTGAACAGGAAAAGAAAAATATAAAAAAAGGGAAGGGAACCGTCCCCTCCAACTCTCCAAACCTCTCAAGTATCATTTCCACATACACAATTCAATTCAAACTTCGGTATAATTGGGCTATCTCAAAAAGAAAAAGATTTTAAAATTAAAAAAAAGAAATTTCAAACTTAATTACTAAAATCATTCTAAACTATGCAATTTTCCAACTTCTAATTTTCAAGTATTTACTCTTCAAGTACATGGAGAAAAAGTGCCTTGGAACCAAATCCCAAAACCATTACAAAACCCCTGCCACTTCCTCCTTGTAGGAACCAAACAAACCCCCTTCAATTTAACTCCTCCATAGGCGGCATACACACGGCGTCATCAATATTTTTAACCAAACCCTTTTAAAATTTCAAATTTCAAGGGGGCAAAAAATTGGAATTTTCTGTTTTTTTTAAAGCTGGAAAAAATGGGGAGAGAAACCGATTAGTGACCAGTAGCAGTTTAGTGAGCAGGGGAAAACGAAAGAAAAGGGAATTGAAGGAAAACAGAGTTTAAATGCGGGGCAGCAGAGTACAATTGCCTGATCTAGATTCCAGTCTTTTAACTAAGGAAAGTTCCTTCTCTCAGTCGTCGTTGGGGCCTTGGGTTAAGAGGTTTCTTTTCTATCTTTCTTTCTTTGTTTTTTTTTTTTTTTTTTTTTTTTTTTCAATTTTGTTTATTAAAACTAAAATAATACCGCGAAAATTAGTGGACCAAACCATGTTTTATGTCACAAAAAAACTATTATTTTTGTTACAAATAGAATTGGTGGTGCATAGGTTAGTATCATTGTTGAATTTTGATTGGGATTGTATTGCTTGGCCTGGGTTGGTTGTGGTTGTTAAAAACAAAAACTTGTGTTTATAAAATGTTTTGATTTTGATTTAAAATGTTATTATGTTTTTGTGGTTGAAGATAAGATGGGACATGGGTTATAAAGTAGTAAATACACATGTTAAGTGTTTTTAGACTTAGTTGTTATGGCTAACTTCATGGAGTGTATAGCCAATTACACATGTTAAGGTTTTTTTAGTTTAGTTAGTATGGCTACTTCATGGAAGTAGCCATCCCCCAAACATGATTTCGGAATACTTCGGGGTGTTATAATTGGGCGCATACCATTTACATTAGTTTTTAAAAAATTGCCAATATTGAGTGCTCGTTATTCGTTTTATTGGGTTTTTGGAACTCGCTCTTGACTGGTGAAACTAGCTTAGTGATATTATTGAATGTTTAATGTTTTTCCCACATTTTACCTAAATTAAATCGTTTGGGTCTATAGTTATGATGTTGTTCCATAAATACCAGGGGAATTCAATGATGAGATGTGGATAGATAGCAGGTGGGCAATGGAAGGTTATTGATTTTTTATTTTGAAACCAAGGAAAACTACAATTGGAAGTTGGGGAAAATGCGAAGGTGCAAGGGGATGACCGTAAGACAACATGCTTTCAATGGTAGATGTTATTGGGCACATTCCTATTTCTGATTATATTATGTGATTTATTTTTGGTTGTTCTTTGGATATTAGAGAGGCTCAATTGTGGGCGAATACCCATTCTATTGGCACTCTGGTTTCTTCTCCTTAAAAAATATCCTTACATAAACAAGATAGGAGGAAAACGGGAGGCGAAGGGGAAAAGACGGAGGAAGAAAGTGTTAAAGTTCAATTTCTCTCAAGTTAAGCTCCAAATAAAAAGGGATGTTATTTCAAAAGGGGACTAAGGGGTGAGGCCTGGGGGAGGGGGGGAGGGTCGTAAGGTACAAAGAAAAAGGGGGCATGTTGGGAGGATGACGTTCCTTTACATTATAAGGCCCGAGGCAAAGCCATAATTATTTCATAATTAAAACCCGGGCTCCTAGTGGTTGACATTTCAGTTTTTAATATAATTGTTTGATTAAAATTTTAATAATAGAAGATTCGTGACAATATAAGAATGCTTTAAAATGGCCATTAAGGCATACATATGAGTACCAAAACCCCCCTTCACATATTTATCAAATCGCCAAAACTGTGATGATTTTAGTATCCAGCTCAATGCTTCTCCCAATATATTTTTCTCAATACAAAACAATAAGTAGATCTTTAATCATCTTGTGACATTATTTGACTTGGAAAATAATATTTTTTCCAAACATTAGTTCAACTTCATGAAACCTCCTTTCTGTTGATGCTTATAGCATCAATGGTTGTTAGTTAGGACTTCTTGATAATTAGGTTGAAAACATTGGGGATAACAATCTGTTACCTTAGAAGGAATACTTTCATTTTTTCAGAAAGGGAAAAAGTTTTTTAAATCAACGCATAATAGTTGTCCATCATAAAGAATAAGGACTCTTAAAAAACTTCGACCAAAACAAATTGCCGTAATTCATTTACATCCAATAGCAATAGCATCAATATCCACATCACTACAAACAAATCAAAAATCCCAAAAATTATTTTCAAAAACCTGTGTGATTTGCTCAAATCTTTCCTTCCAAAAAGATATCGCCATATCCACATTAACCATATGCAATTTTATCTTTATTAAAAAGAAACTCCTTTCAGTGATTGTAAGTGTTTCATCATAATCATTGTCATCATATTTTTGAAAAAAGTTAAAAAAAAAAACATGATATGTGATTCGAATCGACAAGTATATATGGTAACCGTGAATCATCAGTATTATAGTTTCCATAATCTTGATCGTAAACGGCAACATTAATCTGATATTTCACTTTGTTTTGTGTTTTGTGGTTTCCTTTCATGTTTCATTTTGGTAAGAAAGAGTGGAGAATTTAGGATAATGGAGATCTTAAACGAGGTTTAGGGAGAGAGGACCAAAAGACTTGCTGGAAATGGAAAATGGAAACGGAGTTTTTGTAGTAAAAAAAATATATGGAAGCAAGTAGATTTGCTGTTGAATAGATTCTCAGGTTGTAGGGGAGGAATAAGATAAGGAAAAAAACTTATGTGGATCATAAAAAACACGGGAAAATGATCCATTTTGGACACACCTCATGTAGCTGTGAACCGAGGGCTTGAATCCTTTGGATTTTCACTTCTAATTGATTTACTTGGACCCTAATTTTCCCCTATGGCTAGGTTTAGTTTGAGGCACACAATCCTTGCATTATTTTGCCTTCCTTAAAATTAGACTGATTGCAACAATGGTACTGCCTCAACCATCACCCTCTTTAGTTTGAGACCATTATAGTTATTTCATACAGAATAGGGATTTTTTGTGTTACTTTAAGTCTAATCAAGAGGTCTAATTTGAAAATTTAATTTACTACCTAACATTATTTTTCGACCCAAAAAATTAATTTGCGAGAAGGGCACCTAAAAGTTCATGTTTTACTTTGTTTGCGTATCGACAATATTAATTTCGCAAAAAAAATCGTTGCAGGAGTGACGTCAAATAAATTGTACCAAGTAATCTACTTGTTTTTATATTAAAAAAAAAATTGCTTTTTTGGAAAAAAATGATTTTAATAATCCCACCTTCAAGCATTGAAATTTTATAGCAGAGTCTCCCAACCCCTTGGGTGTTTATCTCACACCAGCCCACCTTTTGCTTTGTTTCTTTTATTGGTTCCTTAACACTTAATTACTTAATTAGTAGGTAATATTAATACACATGGACATTCACTGATGGTGAATGAAAGTACTTTTTATTTAGAGAAAAAGTGGAGTGGCTTTTTAATTTTAAACAAAACATATAAAAAAGAAACTAAAAAAAAAATCCAACGAGCCACCACCTTGTTTCGCTCCTCTACCCCCTTCTATTCCTCCCTCATTAAAAAATAGCCACCACCTGTGGACCCTTCAACCTTCCACTCATTCACCGGCCACTTTACCCGTCTCACTGGGACTACTCCCTTCGAAATTAGACGACAACGACGACGATTCACCATTACCCCCACCATTCCTACGACAAGTCATCATGCATCATTCAGTAGGATGAACGGGTTGGTCTGGGGGTTTAAATTTAGTGTTCAGAATTAGTGGTTAATTTTGCTTATTTTCTATTAGTGAATATTTGTGGTCAAATTAATGTTCAAAAAATTTGTGGTTTGTTTGGGGGTTTGATTTGTGTTTAGATTTTGGGGGATTTGATAAGTTGGTTAGTTTCGAATTGTGACATTGAATTAGGTTGATAGTGGGTGTGGATGGATTCGGAATAATCGGTGGTTTTTAGGTTGGATTTGAATTTGTATTGCGGGTGAACTTTTATGGTTGGTTATATAGTGGTTGCGATGGTTGTTTGAAGGGGTGGGTGGTGTGTTGGGGTTGGAGTTTTGAAATGCATGAGTTACTTTTGATGGTTTTTTTTTTTGTGGTTTGAATGTGTGTGGGGCTTTTGTGAGGGGGTGTGGTGGTGAATTCAGGGTTCGGTGTGTTCTAGGTAGGGGTGGGGGCGGTTTTTGTTTGGTTGGTTTGGTTGGGCGGGTTTCAAAAGGGGGGTTGTGGCAGTAAGTAATGGTTGGGTGGGGGCTCATGGGGTTTTTCATGGCTGGGCACGCCCTGGAAAGGAAAAAAGCGAAGAAAATGGTTAGCAGTGGTGGGGGATCAGGGCTGCAATTTAATCTGATGGAGTGGTGGGTGGAGCTAATAAATTTTGGGTTGAGGTGGGTTGGTTTATTTTTTTTTTTTTTTTTGGTGCTTGGGGGGGGTGTTTGAGTTAGGTGTGGGTCAGTTTTTGGTGGCGGTGGGTTTAGTTCTAGTTTGAGTGCTTGCGGGAACGATTCGGTGGTTTGTGGTGGCAGTTGGGAGGTGGTTGTCCTTGGGGTTATGGTTTTTTTTTGGGGTTGTGCTGTGGTTTAAGTTGGGGGTGGTGTGGGGGGGGGGGGGGGGGGGGGGGGGGGGGGGGGGAAGGGGGGGGGGGGGGGAAGGACGGGGGGGGGGAGGGGGGGGGGGAAGAGGGAGTGGGGAAGCAAGAGGAGGCCCCCCAGGGGGGGGAAAAAAACAAAAAAAAAAATAAAAAAAAAAAAAAAAAATAAAACAAAAAAAAAAACACAAAATGAAAAAAAAAAAAACAAAAATTGAAATTATCAGGTAAACTGAAAGTTAGGTTAGCGATTTTAAAATTATTAATTATTGATTTTTAAAAGGACAATTAAAAGAAAAACAAAAACATAAAGGTGGGGACCGTTGTTTGGAGATTGGGACCCCAAGGTGGGGACTGTTATTTTCAAATGTGTGAAAGAATGGATTATTATTTATAATACAATTTTTCGGATGCTTTTAATTCCTGATGAACTTTAAAACTTTTATTCTAAAAGATTTTTTTGTAGGGATTGAACATTTAAACAAATTGTTTTACGAGTGGACCCCTTTGACATACCCAACCTATTAACACTCGGTTAATTTTATTTTAAACTTAGCTTGAGTTTAATTTATACAATTGGAGCACCAAAAAAATTTAGGGTGGTTCAAAAACTAGTCTTTACCCATTTTGACTTATATCCCCTTCCTTTTAGCTGTGTTGTTCAGAGTTTTACAATGTTTTTTCAATACATCGAAAAATTAAGGCTATTATGTTGCCATAATTCTTAAATTACTACGTTTATCAATTATCTTAGATGTATTAGAGGGTAGCAGGCAAGAATAACTTTTAATTCTTTTTTTCAAGTTCCTTAGCCCATATATTTATATATGTATGCATATACATAACATATCTGTTTGTAGTATATATGTATGTTATTATTGTATATGTTATGATATGTAAGCCAACCAGTCCAAAAAATTTAATTTGTGGACATTTGTTAAAAACAAAATAGTACAGCTTGTTTGAAACTAAGTGATTCTGATCCTAGAGCATTCCCTTATATTTTAAAATATCAGAGTATAAGTGATGAAAAATCTCTCTGGCCCTGTTTCTTTGGTTTGCTGTCTTGAAACACATGCTAGCTGTGAGAAACTAAAACCTATTTTTGCTATGTAATATCTATTTAATATACACCTATACCACAGAAATTTTTTCTTCAGATCCAAAAACATGTGTATCTCTAATGATTAATGAAGTCAAGCATGAATGCTTATCCTTGCATGCATAAACTTTGAAAAGCCCAAAGAGCAGCCTTGGAGCCATTTTTATTTAGTCCTTTCCGTTCATTATTTTATCGAACCAGTTGAACCACCTACTACGGGACCCATCTTACCACAACGTTTTTATCTTTCTTTATTGGAGGCCACTACCAACACCAGTCTATCAATCTGCAGTTTTTCTTTTCCAAGACTTGAATGTAAATCTCACTCCCCAACCTTTCCATTACCATTTGTTTAACTGATTATTTGTCTGTTTGTTTACGTATTCCAGTATTATTGATTTTTACAAAATCCACTTAATTTGTTTCAAAAGAGTTGGTGGATGTTTATGAAAAATAATATTGTAGAGTAGGAAATATGTATAACTTATAATTGCGCTTTAGTTTTTTTTAAAAGTTGCGTGGACTAGGCTCTCAAGGCGCTGGGAGGCTCAAAAAAGAAAAAAAAAGAAAAAATTGCTTTCAGGAAGAGGCTTACCGGGCCACCTGAAAGGCCTACTGAGGCGCAAGCATGTGAGGCACCCTCTAGGGGTTTTATGGGATTTTAAAAAATATTGTTGCCAGTGAGCCTCAAACATACCAAGGGAAAGTAACGTAAGATGGACTGCCATAGTTGTGCCTTTGATTCGCCTCTCGCCTTTAAATAAACTAATCTTAAAAATGTACACATTCAACTTGAAAGTTAACAGCAAAAAAAGATAAGTTGCCCTTTTTTAAAACTGCATGTTCTAATTTTGTGCCCCCATTTCGCCCCAATTTTCACGTTCACTATGTTTAAAAATTGTGCCTGCTTACCCAAAAATATCATGTTTGCTAAGACCGGTTTGTATTCTTCCACATTTGAACCTAAGCTACTCCATATTACCGTCATTCATCCTGCAATTTCAAACTGTTTCAAGGTCTATCCTTTTGATTTCCAATTAGAAGCTTTTGAGAACAGTTGGACAGTTCTTGCAAAACTGTTTGCAATTTATTTATTTAAAATCATCGTTGCAGACAAGTTGAAAGCATTATTATTTCTCTTTCTAGTCCATTCGACAAGAGTGGTGGTGACCCCCATCATCATTGATAGTTTAGCCCACTTCTTCCTTCCCACTGCTAAGTGTTTTTCCCCCACATTGTATATCATCCAACTAAAATTGGACAGTGATAACTGGAAACAACCAATGATCAACCTGCCTTTTATGGAAAAAAGCTGAGGGAATACCTAAATCTTTGGATGATAATTGGAAATCGTTTTTGATGACCATTAATAAAACCTTTGTTCTTTGCGCAGAATTCTAATCTCCAAACCCAAAAATCAGGGTTGGTTAGTATTGAGTCTGCATTGCCCTCAATTTCTCTTATTCCAATCAATCACCAGCTTCATCACAGCCTAATCTCTTTCTTATTCAGGGCTGGAGGGAAAACCCCCCCAAAAAAGTGACTGCACTTCCATTTTTTTAAAAACTATTGAAAAGGCAGAGGGGTGGTTTCGTTAACATGCCATGATCGTCGGTCATTTAAAATTATTAGGGAAACTCTGTGGTTCTTTCAAGACTTATTGATTAGTATCTTGGTTCAAAAACTAAGGGCTCAAACTGACGAGAAGATTAGATGGATTTTTAATGTTAAAATCGACTGTGGGGGTAAATTGGAACCACTCCCCCCCCCCCCCACAAATCTGGGCCCCAATCACGAAATTAGGTTAGATTGGAACACTCAGCAATTTCAGCTTAAGGTTTGTTTTTAACAATTTGTTTAAACAAATGTCATTTTCTCGAATTAAAAATGCTGTTTAGCTTATTTCTTCCCTCTTTTCTTCTCTTGAATATGTAGTGCCCTAAAGCATATTTTGGATAAACAACAGAGGGAGTATGGGAGGATTGGGGAGGGAAGGGAAAGGGGGTGAGGAAGATCTTGTACCTTTATATGAAATTAATGATTGGGAATAAAGGTAAGGGGATGGAATCGGGGAGAATCCATTATGCTTTACCCTTTAATAGACTTATCATTTACAGGAATTGGAGAAGATTAGGAAGCAGTTCCCCCCCCAAAGGCATTCCTCCTTACCCTCTATTTTTGTCCTCTTCCCTACAATCATTTTTTTTTCTCTTTCTTTTCCCTTCATAAATTCGCCTATCCAAAGAAGTCCAAATATGGGTAGTGTATTTGTTGTTTTTGTAATATGGATGTAAAACTGTGATAAGGGAATGGGCATTAAACAGTGCTTAAATAGCTTTCTCTTAAAAAAAGGTTGGTTCTGTCTGTCCCCACATGCACTTACCCATGGCTCATCATATTACTTCACAATACACAATTAGTTGTTAGCTTTATCTCGTGAAGTTCCTCCAACATCAAACCAATTCACATGGAATCACATCACACCATTAAAACTTACATTTCAACTACTCCAAATATCACAAGCTTTTCTTCTTCAACATCTTTAAATTCTTTTTTTTTTTTTCTTTCATTTCATTTTTTTTCTTTTTTTTCTTTTTTTCAACTTTCATGATTTTTTTTTCCAACTTAGGCTCACGACTCTTATTGACATGTCAAAGACAAAATCATCACACATACATAACTAGGCCAACAAAATATATAACATTTTAATTCTTCATTAAAGCTAGCCTAGACATTGGTATGTAGAGCCTTAATGTGAGACCTATTATCAAACTTTAACCACAACCTTTTCATAATTTTTTCAATCCTCCAAAACCTCCAACAAATGCAAAACAACAACAAAACAACTCCTCAACTCCCACAAGCCAAGCTTGGGCATATATCAAAATGATTAGAACAAGGCCAAATAAGGTTGTAATGTGGCTAAAATGCAAATGAAGGGTAAAAAGCTCAAAACAAGGATCAAGGGAAAATTTGTGAATGAATGCCTAAAATCTGAAAGCTCCTAGAAAATGAATGCCTTTTATCATTCGCGACATGTAACATACTAAAGCCAAGCTACTAGAGTCAAATGCCAAAACATGGATCATACATGCACCAGGAACTAAGCACACAAGAAAAGAAATAAGCATAGAAATAATGTATGCGGCTCAAATCCTCCCGTTAACACAGTTCAAGCCTCTACTCTACACATGGCTATAATGGCAAGATTAGAAGTTGTTCAAGATAAGTCAAGTTCAAGTCCAAGTGACAATTCACAAACACAATCATGATGTGAATTTTGTTATAAACAAACGCCACTCACACAAAGAAACTTAGACTTCAAATTTGATAAAGCCACGCACCACAAATCTGAACTTCCAAGGCGAATAATTGGTAGAATTTGATTAAAGCAAAGCACCCTCAAATCCTAAGAACTACCCTCACGTGACATAAAGCAAAAGCACCACTCACTCAATCGAATTTCTCACAAGAAACTCTCAAAATTTTGTTTTCTTCGTGAAACAATAAAAGCCGGAAACACTTTGTGTTTAATTACTCAAATCTGAATTTTATTGATGTATTTTACATCCTATTTATAGGCTAGACATATCACATAATATTTCAGAAATCTAAACATATCCTAACTACCTTAGATATATGGTATAACAAACTAAGATTAGGATAACAAGAAAATCTTATCAAAACCGGATACAATATTTGCACCATATATTTTGTAATCTGATTTCTAGTCTAAATCTTAGATATTTTGCAAATTAAATCTAGTGACCATATTTCCGAATAACAACCCAAGGTTGACCAAGTCAAACAACTTGAAAAACCGTGTTGACAACGTTGCCCAATCTTCCAAAAATCTGTCCAAAATCCCGCCATATAACTTGCTTTGATTCTCGTTGATTTTTGTTGGACTTGCGATTTCAAGAACTTCAAGAAACTCTTCAAGATTCAATCTTTATTTCAAGAAACCTCCATTTTTGTGTTTCTCATGCTTGATTCCATCAACCTTGACTCATAAACTAATCAAGAAAATAACAAAACACCATATGGTAAAACCCTATCAAATGACGTGGGAAGAAAACCCATATAGCTCAACACTTCTAAACTACTAACTATACTTGCTTTACATTTACGTGAATAAGCTTGTGCATGTCACCATGCACACGTAAAAATCCACCCTAGTCAACCCAAGAAGCCTTGTGTCTCCATAAGCCACTAACTCCCCCATGGTTGCTTCTTGTTTTCCACCTGCAATCAAACCCAAACCCTCGAAGTTTTGCTCATTGATATGCGTATCAACTCATCACATGCCCAAATCGATCAAAAACATTTTTAAATAAAATGCGGGGCACAGGGAAGTCATCATTCAATCATTCAGTACTTCTTAAATCAAAAATAAACTCAATTCATTCAAACCATTCAATCTATAAAACAATAAAAACTAAACTAGGAAAGCAAAACTAAACTAGGAAAGCAGTACAATATTTTTGGTCATATGTAAACTCCTACTTCTAGCAAGCAGTACAAACCATATGACTATCCTAAGAAAGCAATAAATCTATACTAAAAAGCAATAAAACTATATTGATAAAGCAATAAATCATACCTCCCCCAAGCCGGACTCAGCAATGTCCTCAATGCTGGAAAGGAGTAAAGTAAGAGAGAAGAGAGATGGTGGATGGGGTTAGGGGGTCATGAGGGTGGAATATGATGTAAATGGGTAAGAGGATGAAGTTGCGCAAGGATAAGAAAGGGCGTGAGTGGTAGATGATATTGCGTGTAGCATACATGGATTAAAATTTGACCACCTCTCACTATTTCGACCATATCTCACAAAGTAAAATTTGTATCAGCACAATTCTGGTTTCATTGGAAAGTAAACTCAAAGAGCTTTCCAACGGTAGGTCATACGCCCCGTGGAACGTCCTAGCAGAAAAGTTATGGTCATTTGAAAATGATCCTGTGAACCTATCGCGGACAAGTCTATTCGCCCGATCGGGCTGATTTCGCCTGACTGAGATGCATTTTCGCCCGACTGAGATGCATTTTCGCCCGACTCGGGAAAAATTTACTTAGAATTTTTTTCTGATCTTTCCTCAAAAACGCCATTAGCGCCCGATCGGGCGGATTTCGCCCGACTTCTCGGGCGAAATTTTTTCCTTTATAATTCATGCCTTCCTCAATCGTCCCGTGCGCCCGACCGGGCGAAGCCCGCGGTAGCACGGGTGCTTCAATTCCTTGCAAATTTTCACCTTAGCAACGTTTTGAGATCTGTACTCATAAATCGAACTGCACCAAAATCATTAGTACCCTCACTCTCACTCACCAAAATAGATAAAACTTGGTTGAGGTATGAACTACTACTACGGAGACAAAATAAAGTGAAAAGAAAACTAGACTACTTATGGGTTGCCTCCCCCGCAAAGCGCTCCTTTAAGGTCATTAGCTTGACCGTGTTACCCAATACTTTAAGGAGGGTCGAAGAGGGAACGTGAACCCCATGTAGTTAAAAATTCAAAGATGCTTGGGGTTTCCGTTCGCTCAATTGTCTCATGATCCTTACATGGAATCTCGCCATTTATCTTATTCACCTTAAAAACTGTTGAGATGACTTCCGAGGCTTTCGACATTTCTTACGACGTGTTTTCCTTTTCTTTGGATCCTGACACATCTTGTTATCATCACTATCTCCGTCACCTACAAAAGAATCCAAACACAAAGGAGCCTCCAAAAGATCCTTATTAGGGGATCGAGGCAGGTCATTAAGAACAATTTCATTAAGAGTATAAATTGCATGACATGATTGTTCTATCATTGGACGTTTCAAAGCATCATTAAGGTTGAAATTAACCTTATCATCCCCTACTGAAAGAGTTAGACTCCCATTTTTCACGTTAATAACAGCACCTGCAGTGTGTAAGAAAGGTCTACCAAGTATAGATTCGCGGATATGTTAGAATCCTGACTCAATATCTAGACCACAACGAAATCAACAGGAACAAAAAAAAATGTCCGACTCTCACCGGGAGCAGCCTCTAAAATACTGTTTTAGAGGCTTTCAACTGTCCGTAGTCTGACCAGTCTGCAAGGGTGATGTTAGTAACCTTTAAAGCACCCCATATCAGTTTTTTACAATAGAGTAAAGGCATAACACTAACCTTGGGTGGTGGGTTGGGGGACTAGCATAATCACATAATGCTTGCCAGATGAACAGTGGGCGCAATATTACAAGGAAATAGAAAAATTCCCCGGCGCCTTTGTTGTCGGTGGGGGACTGTTTGCAATATGGCACTGCAATTCCTACGTAAGTGCTACGGTCTCCGCCACATTCTGCAACTCAGCGTTTCTGATTGAAAATATCTTTCAAAAAATTTAGTATAAGTTAGGAATATTGAGTGATCAAATCAGGGTAAATGAAAAGTACCTGCAAATATTCACAATATTCTAAGAAATTACTGAAATGATTATCATTCATCCTGTTTACCCTGTTCGGAAAGGTAACCTACCTGTTTGGGTTATCTTCTTTTTTGTGTTTTTTCCTTTATGACCTCGGGATCGTATCAATCGATGTGTCACTAGCCTTCTTTTAGTGCTTCGGCCTCTTAGCTGGACTAGTTCCAAATCTTCAAAATCACCACATCACTGGGTGTCGTTTTCAGCTCCACCGTGTGCACATCAGATATTTTAACATCATCAGTAGGGCAATTGTTCGGGCCAATCACTCAAAGTGATGCATTGACATGGTCCCTCGGGGATTCGTGAGCCTGTGATACTGGAGGGGGGCGGGAGGGGCGGTTGGACTGAGAGGCTAAAGGGGGAATCTGGGCCGCAGTGCGGGGGGGTGATTCGGGTCTTTTGAGGTGGGGGGAGTAGTCCGTGGTGTTGGGGATGTTGGAGGCGTCGTGTTAGTGTGTCTAGGGGTGGGGGGGGCGCGGGTCATGAGCGGAGGTTGGTTGTGGACGGTGGGACGGATGTTGTGGGTTCGGGGGAGGTTGAGTTGTGATTTTCATTGTTGAGGGTGCTTGACTCCATGGGGCTGCGGGGGTGTGTTTGAAGTTGGAGTCTGGTTGGGGCCTGGTTGTGTATTGGTTTAGTTGAAGTGGAGGTGTAGTTGTTGATGGAAGTGGCCTGGTTGCCTTTGTGCAGCTGATTGTGCAATCAGAGCTATCGAGTAGTCCAGGTGCTGTTGTGAGCCTGCATTGCCTCCATATTTTTCTGCATTTGCGAACATCATATTTTTCAGCTCTGAGATTCTTCCCACTAGGTTTGAAGACGGGAAATGGTTGGATGGCTTGATGATAGGTGTGTGGCAATGGGAGGAAACAAAGCTGGGGTGGGGGGTTTGTGTGGATTATTTTAATATCTCTGCTCTGTGGGGTGCCTGGTGAGGTGGCATAGCTTGCTGGAGGATTCTGGACATTTGTTGTTCTGTAGGAAAATTATGGGTGATCCTTCCAGCGCGCCAGATTATATGTATTGGAAAATGGATTGTTTCTTGTAGGCTTGAAAGGCACACACTTGCTCTACTGAAATGGTACATGACTGGGAACTATGACCAAATGAACCACAGGAGTCACAGAAAGGATCAGTACATCCGAAAGTGAGCTATAGGTGATGGTGGAGGAGCTGTTCGTACCAATCTTATCAAGCTTCTGACTATTGGCATTGATCATTGTGGCAGCTAGAATCTACTATTTCATTAACTACATGTTTTCCACCCTTCTTGGAATGCCCTCTAAGGTTACCAAACTGTGAATATGAGTGGCAATTTCATCAATCAGCTCATATGCAGCATTAACCTCCTGGTTCATAAATCGGACCATTAGCAGCAGATACTAACAAAGATCTACTCTCATTACCCAACCCATGTAGAATGAGCTGATAACTAGAAACCATTTCTCAAGCCCATGATGAGGACACATTCTCAATAACTCCTCTAAAACCGTTCCAAGCATCATATTATGGACTCATCTGTCTCCTGATTGAAGTTAGTAATTGCTTTCAATAAAGCAGTTCTTGTGGTGGGTAGTACTTTCTTGAAAAGCAGAGCTAAATCCTCCCAACAATATAATGGTAGCCATATTAGATCATTAACCAGGTTATAGCCTTGTCATTTCAATGAAAATGGGAACATTCGCCTCCTAATGTTCGTCCTTAGAAACGTTCATTTGTTTGATAGTATCACAATATTGAAGAAAATTTGTAAATGTCAATTCGGGTCCTTCAATGTCCCTGAAAACTGATCGTTCAACCATATTCACAAGGCCGGTTTCAGTTCAAAGTTAGCAGCATCGGTATCAGGAACTGAATAACCTCCAGCCATAGACTCCGTACTAGGCAAGGAATAGTCTCTCAATGAACAGGGCGCAGGTGGCGTGTGGAGGGGTGCGTCCGTCTACCCTGTCCTTCTCCTTCGGCAGCCATTTCGACCTCTAAATACCCTTCAAACAACGGGTTAAAAGTGAACTCGAAAAACTGAGATAAGTCAGAAACAGTTTCCTCCACAGATCGGGGAAGAAAAATTCGGCGTCTACTACGTCTCAACCGCTTCAAAAATACTCGCTCGGGCTCAGGGAAAATGAAAGTATCAGGCTCGTGGTCGTTTTGCATAAACCTATGAACCTGCACACAATAGAAACTCCGAGCAAAGATAAGAAACGGCCCCAAAGAAGTGAATAGTTCTTTGAGACTAAGAAAAATAAAAAGAAAACAGTATAAACCCGACTAACAGAATTAAAAATTGCCTCCCCGGCAACGGCGCCAAAATTTGATGAGGCTATCGCACACCTATCAAAAATAAACCAAACAACACTAACTAATGTAGCTAGGGAAGTAGGGATCGAATCCTCACGGAAGCAATTGAACTCTATTAGTTCTAAAAAGCTTAAACTGTGTAAAGGGCCTTTAAATGTTGAATTAAGACTAAAAAGTTAACTTAAACTAGAACTAAGTTGATTAAGGGAATAAATCTATGACTAAGTCTAGGACATCGGTTCACCATAGATTAACAAAAGAATTGTAAACAATTAATCAATTAGATTATCAATTTCCTTAAATTAAGGTCCACTAATTCTCTCGAATCTAGTCCCCCTTAAAACTCCTCTAATGGCTCTCGCTCACTTAGACTCGTTTTGCCTATTGTCCTTATGATCTAATTGTGGTAATCTTACCTCTCGGCATCGATTTCAACAATATCAAACTAACAATTAAACCTGGCCAGTATTTAACTGAAAGCAATAAAAGTTGACAACAGGAATTCAAGTACATTAATAACCAAACTAACAATTATGAACAAGCATTAAAATCAATCCATGGATCCCCTAGTCCTAGAAAGGGAACTACTCACGCATAATAGAAACTAAAGGAACTAATTTAATCATAAGAACTGGAACTGAAAACATGACTACAACAATTAAACTAATTAACAAGAACAAAAATAACTCAAAAGCAAGAACTAAAACAAAAACAAGATCTAAAATTAAAATACTACTAACAATTAAAACTAAGGAAAATAATTAAACTAATAAAAACAAGAGAAGAAAATAAAGAAGAACCTGAAATTGCAATTGTATTGAATGAATGATTGAGTTTTGACAAAAGTAAGTTCTAGAGAGAAACTGAATGAAAAATCCTAAGGAGAGAAATTAATCTCTAGTCTAGTCTCTAATGTGTTTTGAAAAGACCTAACACAAACACTATTTATATAAAAAGTACAATGCTCGGGTCAAAAGGAGTGAAAAACGGGCTCCGGACAATCCGCCCGACCAATCGGGAAAAATCCGCCCGATCGGGCTCACGAAGCGAATGATTTTGGCCTTGGAAGCAATCCGCCCGAGTGCCCGGGCAAAATCCGCCCGATCGGGCGCGATCAGTGTTTTCGCCCCTATCTTCTTGAAAAATGCTAAGTAAATTCCGCCCGACTGCTCGGGCGAAATGACTTTTTCGCCTAAATCAAGTCGGCTCGTCTTCTAGCTACTCCAGGCTTCATCATAGCTTCCTGATTACTTCAATTCTAACCCATGGCTTCTAGTATCTAGTTGTAACTCATATGATTGCATCGGAATCAATGCAAAAACACCGAAATCCTGCAAAAAGTCACTAACAAGCACAAACAACTCCATACAACCAAATGTTAGCCAAAATAGCTCCGAAGAGCATAGGTTAGAGTCAAAATAAACCACAAAAGGGGGTAAAATAAAAGAATAAAATACACTTATCAATTAACTTCCAATTTCAAATTATGGTTGTAGTGAACATTGGGTGTTGTTACTCATATCCCCTTCAACTCACACAGTCTACATCTTTGACTCATGTCGTACCGAACCACCAACAAAGTATCACGTCTTGACTTGGGTGAATAGGTAAAGTTTTAAATGATTAGTTGTTGATCAAGTGTAGTTATTCATATAAGTTTACTCATTCTTGACTCATTTCTCTTTAAGTTGAATACAATATAAACCAAAGTTACAAAAAAGAAGTAAGTACTTTCCACTATTTGAACTTTGTTTAAGTGGTGTTGTTGTAGTGTCTTAAGGAAGATCCGTGCAACCCCAATAGGATCGATGCCTAAGTTGGTGCATGTAGAGGTAAATTTGCATAACTTAAGCTACTATTTTTTTTTGCGTTTGTAGCTTGTTCATCTTTTAACTTCTTTCTTTGTTAACTTACACTATCTGTATTTAGTGTGCCCAACAACAAAACGGTGTTGAGTGTGCTTACTACGTGATGCGAAACATGCTAGACATCGTATCAAGTTGCAAGGAATCAGATGATTTATGCATGGTATGATTTATTCTAATTTCACTTATATGATTGGTGTTTAGCTGATGTTGGTGCTCTGCTTTTGTTGGTGATTTGTTGATTGGTTTGGTTAACTATGCTGAACAACTAAAATTTGTATTTAGCTGCTTGTTAGTTATAAATGATTATTTTATCTTCTAATCAATTTTATAGACAATAGCATCAAATTATAACTTAGTGTTAACTTTTGTATTATTACATGAATGCATGATGACTTTGATAAACTACTCTTTCATCAACATGTAACAAAAGTATACACAAGTACTTCTTAGTCAATCTGTTTCTCACTTGGGCAATATCTAACTTAACGAAAGAAAGGAAAAAAAGAAGACTCTTCAAATTTACTTTGAGTTTGTGGGGATAACTGTGGTTGCAACTGTTGCATTTCTGCTGCTGTGTTTGGGGATGCTGGTTTGGTTTGGCTGCAGCAGTTGTAGGTTGGTGCAGATGATGTAGTCTTGTAGCTTTCCTGAAGTTGGTCAGTAGATTGTTCTTGGTTGTAGCTGCCTGTTGTGAGGGGTTGTAGTGTTTGTTGTTGCAGCCTAAGCTTGATTTTTTGGTTGGGGCTATGTTGGTTGTTGTAGCAGCCTGATGTTGACGGTTGTTTTGTTGCAGCAACCTGAGGTTGTTGGTTTTATAGTTGTGTTTGAGGTTGTCTTGTTGCTGCTGTGTGCTATGTGGTATGTTTGGTTGGTTTTGGTTTTGTTTGTCATTTGGTGTTTTGGTGTTTGGGTCTTGGTTTGAGGTTCTACAGTAGCTGCAAGGTTTCATGGATATGCTTCAGCATTTTCAGCCACTACAATTGAAGTCTAGTAGGCCTGCAGTTTGCAATTTGAAGCAGTGCAGAATTATTTTGGGTCTGTTTTGTTGGTGCAGCAGCTGCAGTTTTGTAGCTCTTCTGTTGCCTGGTTTTTGAGGCTGTTTTCTTTGGGTGAAATTGTCTGGTTTTGGGGCTGTTTTGATGGTGCAGTAGTTGCAGTTGCTAGCTATCCTGTTTGCCTGTTATGAGACTGCTGCTTCGGTTTGGGGCTGCTATTTTGTTGCTGTTTTGCTTTGGTTGTTTTTGGTTGGAGCTAATGTTATCTGTTGTTCTTCTATTCTTCTGTTCTACTGTTTTCTTCTGTTCTTCTGTTGTTCTTCTGATGTTCTTCTGATGTTCTTCTGTTGTTGTTGTCTGTTGTTCTACTGTTGTTGTTGTCTGTTGTTCTACTGTTGTTGTTGTCTGTTGTCTGTTGTTCTGTTGTTGCTGGCTGCTGTTGCTGGGTGCTGTTTCTGTTTGATGTTGTTGTATTGCGCTATTCTATTGTCGCTGTTATCGTTCAGTTGCTGTTGTTATTGTGCTATTCTGCTGTTCTGATGTTGCCGCTGTTCTGCTATTTTTGTTGTTTTTATTCTGTTGTTGTTATTTTGTTGATGATGTTGGCTTTGTTATGGTGGTGGAAGGGTGGAGGTGGAAGTGGAACATGGAAGGCTCTCGCAAAGGCCTTAGTTTGCTTCTGAGTCCAAGTGGTTCATGTTCCATGCGAGGACATTGAACCTGAAGTCATTTGTTTGGGTTAATAAAATAGTAAAACAATGTTGTTAGTAGGGAGTATTAATTTATAGAGCCTAAGGAGTCAGCAATGCTGCTCTTTATAGTGCGATCTTGAGATTGTTGTGTTTTTTTGGTTTGTTGTTATGCATGTGTCACCTTGATTGGACTTGTGTTGTTTTAGTGTTGTTTGTTTGGAACATAATTAGTCTTTCACATCTTACGTGCTGTGTATATGTGTGTTGAAGGTTGTGAGCTCGGCAAGCCGACAAGGTCCTTTCACCGTTCGTGAAATTGATGAAGTCTGAAAGAAGTTAGCTTCATTCATTGCATTATATTGTTTAGAGTAACAATCCAACTTTATTAATTAGCATGTTAATGTCATACATTTATATATAATTAAATGTGAGGATATGTATATCTCCTACGAACTCGTAATTATGTAATGAAGTGTATTTTGGATTACCCTTAGCTTGCTTATCAAATAAATGTTATTATATTGTTCGTTGTGATTATGTAAATATGTTTTTTACTCCTAATTAAGGTCCATATTAATATAATTATTATTTATTAATTACAATATACAAAATATATAAATATTAATATTCATTTATTAATTAATATATACAAAAATCAAAAAATATATATTAAAGCACCTCTATTACTCCGGTTCTTTGAAGAAAACCGGAGCAAAAAACCCAAAACATATTTACATAATTTGGTTTTATGCTTCGGTTGTTTGGTAAAACCGGAGCAATAAATCTTATTTTGGAACCAAAAATTCGTTGTATGCTCCGGTTGTTTGGAAAAACCGGAGCAATAAGTCATATTTTAAGAGCCAAAAATTAGTTTTATGCTCCGGTTGTTTAGAAAAACCGGAGCAAAAAGTCATATTTTTGGAGCCAAAATTTTTTTTTCTTTAGGAGGGAAAATGATTTTTTGCTCTGGCTGTAAAATAACGGGAGCAAAAAATGGACTATTTACTCCGGTTAGGACCAGAGCATTAGGTCAACGATGTTATTGCTTCTACGGCACTTACTCCGGCCTATAACCGGAGCATAAGCTAGGGTGGTTTTTAGCCGGAGCAAATGAAGATTTTTCCACTAGTGAAAATTGTTGCATCTTCCAGCACATTAAAATTTTCATATTCACATAATAAATAAAGCATGTAGTTTATTTAATAAATATTATAGTACATGTAGTATGTAGTACATGTAGTAATACTAAAGTATATAGTTGTTTTTTATAGGACAGTAAATAAAAGCAAAAAAAATTATGATCTTATGGATAAAATAAGAAATAAAAATCATATAACATACAACTAAAGTGGAAAAAAAATAAAAAAAAATGCAATTATTAAATATAGAACAAGGAGTATTGTCTTATAAAACAATAAATCAAAAATATAGAACATGTCCAATTATATAGGAAAAATTGATTCTAATAATCCCACCTTTCACAAATTTGAAAATAACAGTCCCGCTTTTCAATTATCTCGTAACAGTCCCACCTTTACACCTTATTTTCATCTAATGGTCCTTAACCGGTTAAGGACTTGATTAGCAGGTTACCTATGCACGTGGCATGATCTGATTGGTGGGGTACTTTTATTAAAAAAAAAAAAAAAAAAAAAAAAAAAAAAAAAAAAAAAAAAAAAAAAAAAAAAAAAAAACCTTCTCTCTTAAATATGATAATTTTTACTCCATAATTTTTTTATATAAAAAACAATAAAATTTGTTTTCCTTCATCTCTAATTCACCATCAACCTCAAGTTTCACTCTACTATCACCATTCCAAATAATACTAACCCCTACCACCTCAAATAATACTAACCCACCACGACCCCGATCGCAAAAAAATAAACCACCACCACCCTGAATAATCCTAATTCCCACCATCATCCCGATCCCAAAAAGCTAAACTACCACCACTGAAACTTTATTATCATAAATTATCACCATGAAATTATATGGAATATATGTCAATGAAGGCTTAGCAATCCCCTTACAAATAAACACAAGATAAGGCAATTTTAGCAATGTGTGTGTTGGAATTGGTGGTTTTATTTATTTATTTTTATTTATTTATTGTTGTTGCTCGATTATGGGAAGTTGAGGTTCCAAATTTGTTCAAATTCAAGGGTTTTTCTGCTTGAAATTTCGGTTTTTGGGGTTCTTTTATTAATTGGCTTCGAATTTCAGAGTTTGAGGTTTTCTGTGTTGAACCTTTTTGTTCGAATTTGGGGTTTTCACAAGTTTTTTAGTTTTTTGTGTTCATATTCAAGGGTTTGATTGTCATTTAAATTAGGTGTTCTAATTGGGGGGATGCAGGTTTGTAATAGTGGTGGTGTTGGAGGTTAGTGGGTGGCTGCGACTCGTTTTTGGTGGGACTCAAAATTTTGGGTGTTGGGTGGTTTTTTTTAGGTGGGGTTCGAATGGTGTCAGTTGGTTGTGATACTATGATGTGAATATTGTTAAACAAACGCCACTCACAGCAATGTAATCTAGTTTCCACTCTATAAAGAAACCACAAAGAGTTTTAACTAGGGAGTTTTCGAACAATTATGTGTTTGATTAGAGACAAAGCACCCTAAAACTCACTCCTATCCTCATGTGAATATAAAGCAATAGCACCAATTCACCAATAGAATATATTGTTTTTGAACGAAAACAATAAGAAAAAAGCGTACAACTTAAATGTTGATTTTTATTACTCAAACAATTTATGTTGTTATAAAGAAATCTCAAGGCTATTTATAGAATAGCCTAAGACTAAATCCTAACAACCTCATAGGACTCAAAACAAAAGACACGCACAAAACAAGCTAAAATTCGTCCCTAGTGACTCCCACATGACTCACAAGATAAGATTGCCACATCATTACTGCATCTTGACCTTATCTTGCTAACAAATTCTAACAAACTTTATCTAATCAAGAAAATATCCTAACAACTTAAATAAATAACTAATTAACAAGATAATCAGTAAAATCTGTCTAAAATACACGTCAAAACAAATCCTAACTGTACTTGGACTCCACATAAAAGAAACCTAACTAAAAATCGATTTTCAGTTTGAAATCCGAGCAGAAAAATGAATAAAACATTATTTTCCGTATTTTTTTGAAATTTTGGAATTTTTTTCCCTGAAAGTAGTTTCAATAAGCTTTCCAACGCATATTCAGACGCCTTCTAACTCATAGCCAACTGTCAATGAAAAATCTGCAAAGTCAGGCATATTACACTGCTCCGAAACTGAAACTGAAAATTTTCTTTAGAAGCTCCAAGAAACGTCCTAGATTGAATCTTTTAATCAAGAAACTTTCAAGAATGTAATCCTTCATCATTGTAGAAGAAGTATAACTAAAAACACAAAATCACAAGGATTTAAAAACAATTAAAAGCCTGAAATAAGAAAAACCCTAGCAAGTGTAATGGGAAAAAACCTATAGGTAAAACCACCAATAACCCGGTTGTTAATGTCATCCTTGTATTCACATCATACTAGTGGGTGGTTTTTTGGGTGGTGTCGGTGGTATGGTGGCAGTTGAGAGCTGGTTGTGGTGACAATTATGGCGATGGAGGTAGTATTGGTGTAGGAGGGAAGAAAGAATGAAGAGAAAAAAAATTGTAATTTAAAATTGATTTATGGATATTGATAAGATAAAAATTATAATTTTTTAAATCAATTTTATTAATTTAAAAAACTGGAAAACAAACAATTGAAATAGGATGACCTGAAGTTCAAGTTACCGGTAAAAAGGATCAATAAAAAAAATACACGTAAATGTGGGACTGTTGTAAGATAACTAACAGTTGGGATTGTTATTTTCAAATGTGTGAAATGTGGGATTATTAGAATCAATTTTTCCAATTATATAAGTATCATATATAAAACATATAGTAACATAATAAATTATAATATTTATTAAAAAACATTCAGTAGTGATTATAAAACATGAAATATTATCTCATATATTATGAAATATTATTATAAATAATAAAATATGTAGCAATATATAACAAAATATCTAGTAATTAATATTAAACATCCTGTTATATATCATAGTACATGGAGTAATATACCATAGAAGTATTAAACAAACAATAATTATTATATAACAACAGTAATACCTTATAAAACATGTATTGCAACATATTGTTAAAAAAAATCAAGATATTTAGAAAACATATTAGAAACAAATATTGTTTCTTATAAAATATGTAATAATTACACAATTTAAATCAATTTACCTTTGAATACATTTTCAACCTCTAGTTTTAACCATCCATAAAAAAAATGAAGATTCAACTTCATATCATTTCTCAATCATTTTCTTGATAATCTTGTATCATTTATATCATGACAATGTTTGCAAAATATCAATGTTAATTTACGCAAGTGACAATAAATTGTAGGTTAGAAAGGGAGAGAAAAAAAAGTTTGTTGTTTGTTTCATAAAGAATTAAGAAAGACAAACTAGAGAGAGAAAGAGTAGGGGAAATAAGTTTGAAGGTTAATGAGAATAATAAAGATTGAAAAATGTAAGTTATGGTAAGATATAAGTAGTATCTTTCATTAAAGATCAATATTTTCAAGATAAAAGATGATAACATGTTGTTTTATAAAACGTGCCATAAAGAAAACAATAGATATAATCTGTTAAATATCATATTTATTTCATAAAATATCTGATTTTTAAGTATAAATTTACTAAAATCTGTAAAATACATCAAATATTTTATAAAATACATTGAATGTTTTATCTGTGTTAAACCGCGTGCATCATTTTCTAGTGTGAGACAAAGAGCCCTGAACAGGAAAGAAAATAAAAGGGGAGGAACAGTCCCCTCCAAATCTCCAACCTCTCAAGTATCATTTCCACATACCACAATTCAATTCAACTTCGGTTAATAATTGGGCTATCTCAAAAAGAAAAAGATAAAAAAAGAATTTCAACTTCATACTAAAATCATTCTCAACTATGTCAATTTCAACTCTAATTTCAAGTATTTACTCTTCAAGTACATGGAGAAATTGCCTTGGAACCAATCCCAAAACCATTACAACCCCTGCCACTTTCCTCCGTTGGAGAACCAAACCCCTTCAATTTAACTCCTCCATAGGCGGCATACCAAACGCTTCATCATCTTTTACCACACCCTTTAAAATTTCCATTTCAGGGGCAAAATTGGAATTTTCTGTTAAAGCTGAAAATGGCGGAGAAACGATAGTGAGTAGCAGTAGTGAGCAGGAAAACGAAGAAAAGGAATTGGAAGAGTTAAGAGGGCAGAGTACAATGCCTGATAGATTCCAGTATTTAACTAAGGAAGTTCCTTCTCCTCGTCGTCGTTGGCCTTGGTTAATAGGTTTCTTTCTATCTTTCTTTCTTTGTTTTTTTTTTTTTTTTTTTTTTATTTTTGTTATT